>JADBJO010000005.1:1782500-1867500 GCA_016801955.1 Conus betulinus | reverse complement strand
CTTCTGAGGAAACGGCAAAATCAAATTCATCAATATAAGGTTTTAGATCTGAATGATATTCCAATGAGAGACCTTTAATATTGTATGTCAGAAAGAGCGACAGTCCTTGTTACCATTCTTGACATTAGAAGATATCCACCTCACTGGGAACAACCGAGAGTTCTAAAAGGACCATCATTTTGCCTGCAGACACGTCCAGGACATTGGAAACCACCGTAGCGGTCTTGTATAGTGGCCAGTCTATGCGCCAAACACACAGTAGTATGAAGAGCAGATAAAGCGTAACTGTCCGAATGAAGGTCATAGGCCACAGAAGAGAAACAGGTTTTAACACTTCCCAATGGCCAGTCTTCCTTTTTTCCACAAAACTAGTTCAGAAGAAACATACCACATGCATTCTCTCCATGATAAATTTGATATTGGCATGGTCTTGATTAATTTGCATCAGCGTGACAACCAAACCAAACCAAGCCAATCCTGAGAGGAGAGAGAGAGAGAGAGAGAGAGAGAGAGACCCGCACACGCGCGTGCACACACACACACACACACACACACACACACCCAGAGTGTGATTCATTGTTTGTTAACGATGTGTATGTGTGTGGTGGTCAGAGAAAGTCCTCGTTCCCCGAGTCATTCAACCCACCAAAACCCGACAAGTGTGATGCAGTTGTTGAAATATGTGGTATAAAAAACTTGCTTTTAGTTTTTTGTTCGTTTTTCATTTTGTATATGCTTACTTGTCAAATTAAGTGCAACAAATTCAATTCAACCAGATGTTGACGACGTCACGTTCTCAATAAGCATCACTCTTTTGAATGATGAGGTATCACTGCTTCCTGAATCCCTTCTCCCCCCCCTGCTCCCCTCCCCCCCCCCCCCCCACCCCCCCCCCCCCCCCCCCCCCCCCCCGGCTTCTCCTAGCCCCCCCCCTCCCCAGTGACAGAGCATCAAACTCACAGTCGATGTTGAATGCTGCGAATTTCAATCCTGCTGGCGCGAATGGGAAAAAAAATCGCTCATCTTGACTCCGTTACCATTGTTGTGCACGTATCAGTTTTGTGTCCTCTGCTCTCGAGTTGAGTTTCATAGGTGCCAGAACCACCGAGTGGCTAGTTTACGCTACCGCGATGAAGGATGTAAAAGGCAAGGGTTGTAAAGAAACGGACGCAAGACAAATTCAAATAAGCAAATATGACAACTTTTTCAAGGTCTTGATGTTAAAGGTCAGAGTTTTGATCGTTTGTATGGCACAGTTACAGGTTTCTAATTTTTCGCCGTGCCGTTAACGAGTGTCGTCCGGTTTGATGTTTTTCCCTGCACGCTAGAGAGACCCAAAGATCCTCTTACTAAGCTCTCCGCCTTTGTTCCAAGCTGCGAATTTCTCGCTGCTAGGAGTGTGCTGTGAAAAGGTATCGGTAATACCTACAAAATCAGTAAGAATTCTTGTGGTCTCGCTTCTAGGAAACGCATCTGAAGGAGTCTCCTGGGATCTGTGCGCGACACGCAGGGTCTATCTAGCAAGTTAGCCGCTAGAGTTCACGGGATCGAATGTGTAGGTTTAATCTGATGTGTGTAAAAAAGTGACCTGGCACTGTCGGGAATCAAATCTCGGATCCGTCAGAACTCGACTAAAATACAACGTACTCGGTAATCACACTTCTGATACCAGCAAGCGAATCAAGGAGAGTCTTGCGTTCGTAAAATCCAAACAAAAAATCCATGGAAAAACAAAAGTCACTAACTGCGCTGCAGTGCAAGTCAGTTGCAGGAATCGGAGATCGAATTTTGACCGAATCGAAACATGTCTGGATTTGTGGTCGAGTTTGGAAGAGCGGGGACACCTGGGTGTGAACAATTTATCTTTTCTTAAGAGTTTGCTGACCAGCTGCACAGATAACCGACGGGATGCCATAGATGTCGTCCTGCAGTTTGAGAAGGGACACCGCCCGAATATACAGAATGGAATGACTGCAAGCAATGTCAGCCAGGAAGGTAGGCACTAACGTGGTGACTGTCACAGTGATAATGACTTTGCCCAGTGATCTTCAGTTTCAGGTTCATCAAGGAGGTGTCACTGCTTGCGGACTTGTCCATATGCGCTACACCACATCCGCTTTGTTTTGAGACCACACTGCGCATGATTTAAAGCTGATGGATAAATGAATGAATGACTGAGGTGAGAGAATTTATGAAGAGGGTATCGTGGCAATGACTTCGAAGATGTCTGACCTACGCATTAGCCCAACACGCTGGTCAGACCTTGAGTACCTACCTAAACATTGCTGCGCCATTATTATCATTGTGTATGTACGTGGCGAGTGTATGCATGTGTGTGTGTGCACAGGCCCATGTTTGTATGTGCAAGTGTATGCGATGTGCGAGTGCCTGTGTGTATAATGTGTGTGGATGTGTGTGCATGTGTGTATGTGCGCATGCATGTGCTTGTGTGTGTGTGCGCGCATGTGGGTGTGCACAAGCGCGTGCATGTGTGTGTGTATGTGTGTGTGCAAAAGTGCATGTGCATGTGTGTGTGTGATCTGTGGGGTTGTGTCAGCATGCTCTTGGGCACACGCATATGACATGTACCAGTACATATATATGGGTGTGCCTGTGTATATATGGGCAAATATGCATGTGCATGTGTGTGTATGTGCTGTGTGTGCGTGTATGTATGCACATGTGTATGTATGTGCGCATGCAACAACAACACCACACACACACACACACACACACACACACACACACACACACACAGAGCAGTGCATACACTTTCCTATTTACACACCTGCATTGTCCCACAGATGAACACCTACCAGCGCACACATGTCACAGTATACACTGAAAGTTTCAAAGTCTTACCTAAGTTGATATATGTTAGATTGTTTGTATATATATGTTATTTGAAAGACCAAGTATTAGTTTGCCCCAATCTCTGGAAGTCTTTGCAGTGTTGGTCTTTGAGCATTGTCCTAGTTTATAGGCTACACTTGAGTTGATCTTGTTGATTCGTGCTTTTACAAAGATAAGCTATTCTGTACATGAGACATAGCAACGTTTTGTCAAGAAAAAAAATCAATTTTGTTTGTTTATACAATGTTTAGAGACAACATTGTGAAATTATACAGACTGTAGTAGGGAAGAGTGGAAATGATGTTATCTCTGAATCATCACTGCATTTTCAGTATATGGCTCTCAGTTTCTTTCTCCCATGTGACTCAAACATACCTGTTCAATCGTTAACACACACAAAACACACACACACACACACACACACACACACACACACACACACACTGCATACATTCATGTGTGCATACACACACACACACACACACACACACACACACACACACACACACACAACACACACACATTCACACACATGTGTGTGCGCACACACACACACACACACACACACACACACACACACACACACACACACACACACACACACACACACACACACACACACACACACATACAGGCACACACACACACACACACACACACACACATGCACACACACATTGTCAGATTTTGTTTACAAAACTTGTTTACTGGCAGCCAACCATTCATTGTTTTTATTCCATTTTAGCTTGAAGTAGTGTGATGTACATTCAAAAGATTTAGACCTAGAACCACCAGGGAATGGAATCATTTAAACGAGACCAGTCTTTTTTTGCACTCAGGTGTTTAGTCTAGTTCTCAAGCACCCTCAACTGCTGAAAGTATTTGAACAGTATATCCCTCTGAAATCAGATGGATACAACATAGTTTTGCTTGGGTTCCCAGCTATGTAGGCATTCGAGGCAATGAGGTGGTTGATCAAATTGCCAAGAGTGCCACAAAGGAAAAGTTGAGCAGATTGTCTATCCCACACACTGATCTGAAATCCAGAACACAGGCTTATGTCAAAGACCACTGGCAAGAGGAATGAAACTCACAGACGGATAACAAATTGTATAAAATCCATCCAAACCTGAAAGAGTTTTTTACCATGTTCCAGAGGCAGCCGTAAAGATGAAACACTCTTGTGCCATTTGCATTCAGGCCACTCGTTTTACACCCATTCTTGTTTTTTAAAAAGTGAAGAAGCCCTGTGGTGCATTCCATGTCATGTTCCACTCACAGTGAAACCTATTCTTTTACAGTGTTGGGACTTGCACGGTGTGAGACATAAACACTTTACAGCAGACTCCATGACAACATTGAATTTCTGAGAGAGATTAACATTTTTCATCTGATCAAAGATTTTACAGAAGAGAGATTTTTAATGACGTATCTGGTGTGCTTTTAGAAGGTGCATTTTAAAGAGATGTGCGAATGGTGTTTTTTTTTTTTTATTTTATTTTTTAATGATTTTTTTTTTTTTTTTTTTAGTTGTGGGTTGACTTCAGTGTGGTGACAGCCCTGATATGGCCCTTTGTGGTCGGTTGGGCTATAAGCCATATTACCTTACAAACGAATAGGGAATTGTTAGGCACAAAGGTAGGATTGCCGCAAACTGTAGATTTTCAGTGTTTTTGCAAAGTATAGTCAGGCAGGATACTTCAGTTGCATTTAGCAGAGACAAAAGTAACAGTTTAGCTTGCTTGTGTGTAACATAGGATGTTTATGTGCAACTCTCTGTGTATATATGCATGCGGGCAGGGGCACGCATACTCATCCAGTTATGTGTGTACTACGAGTGCAATTTGAGTGTTGTCATTGATATGAAAGGTTGACGCATGGATTTTTTCCAAGAGTGTATGTCTTAGTGTGTAGGTGTCTTGAGCTTGGACATTGATACACTATGGTGTATTTAATTTTATTATTCAATTTTACATTGAATATATTCAACTCCATATCACCCAAAAGTATACCGAGTAAAACTTCTAAACATGGCGATTGTTAATGAGCTGATTTGTTTATATGTATACGTTTTTCTTCTTTTTTTTTTTTTTTTGTAGATGAACGTTTGTCTTTTTTTTTTTTTTTTTTTTTCAGATAAATCTTTATACCAGATTTTAGTTTTGGTACAGAAACTGACATAGCCTCATTGTCAGAAGATGAGGTAAACAAGAATAGGATTTGCACTGAAGCCGACACCGTTGAAATTGTAATAATTGTAATGCCTCAGCAGTTCATTTTAATGCTGCTGGAAAGGCAATCAGTTGATGGAAAGTGTTTTCCTTGGAAGAAACTGTCATGAGCAACAATTGTCCAGATGGTGCCTGTATTGGCTCCTGCTCATATGAGGCAGTATGATATTCCAACCGCAAATGGAGGTGCACAGGGTCCAGTGTCTGTTCATATGATTTTGTTTCTGTCTTTGAGGTAGGCAGAATAAGAAATGTGGGCAGAAGGGTGGAAGATAAATCCCTTCATTGCATTCTTGTGCATTTCCATTTGTCATCTCATTGTGTCTTGGATTTCAACAGTATCACCTAAAGGACAATATGCACACAGGTGGGGGACTTCCTTCAGAATATGCTTATAACTAAGAACTTACTCTTTAATATAATTTTGCCAACAACCATGATATTCTGCCTTAGCTTTTCTATGTTTTTAGAAGTTAATTTTGTATTGTCTTTTTTTAAAATATTTCTAGTGCTTAATCATTGGTCATGTGTATTTGCAGACTTGAGCAAGGAGATCGCCTTCTTGGAGGATAATTTGGGCAGGGACTGGAAATTCTTCATGAGAGCTTTGGAACTACCGGAAGCAAAGCTGGAGATATGTATCGACTCGCACCCACGCAATGTTAAGAACAGATTCACATGGCCTTCACTGATGCATGAGTTACATTAAGAAGACAGACATTCTCCGAGCTTTGGAAGCTGTGAGTCGAAATGATTTGCGTCACAAGATTTCAAACGGTTTACCTTGAAATGAGGTTTGCAATGGACAAACAATGCTTGAAATCTGTAAGTGTGAGGTCAAAAGACTACAGAAAGTTTGTGATGAATGTCGTATATGACTAGAAAAAGAAATTGTCCAAAAGTGGACATTACTTACAGTGGGGCCTGTACATCACTGAAGTTTGTAAGTTTTGTTCAGTGTACATATGTATGAAAGTTAGGCTTTATCCCCATTGTTGTCGGTTTGATATATGGACATTTGTCAAGGATTTTTGTTTGTTTTGTTTGGTCTTTGTTTTGTTTTATTATGGGCAAGACATTGGTAAATCAAAAGCCTTTTTCTGCATTTTGTAAGAAACAGTGTTGCAGAGCAGCTGCTGTGAAGCAATGGGTGACATTGTAGGCTGCAGGCTGGATGGTCATGAATTGCAGTCCCATCAGAGGCATTCTTTTTTTCCCCCCTAGATGGCCCTACAGTGTTTGATGGTATCATGCATTGATATGAAAAGACTGGAACCACACAGTAGTTTCGCTTGTTGGTGCATCTCTGAGGTATTTTGCTTAAATTCTCTGAGTAGAATTGCCGATATCTGTGTCTCTTAGGCCTGGTTGATGCTGGGATATAATAGGAAAGGAAACATAGATGGTTTCAGATGAGAAAGAAAATCCATAAAACCAATTTCACCGTTTTCAGTGAACATTGATAAACTAAGAAATAAGTGCCTCAAATGTTATGGCTTTCCATGCTCTGCTCCTGCAGTGTTGAGTTCCTTTCAATGACCATGCCCATGGCAAGTTTTGTGTCAAAAGTTGGTAGTGTCAGCAAACATGAGAAATGTCTTTGGCTGGATATGATGGCTCCCTGCACAGGATAACATTTTCTCACACTGTAGGTAGTCTGCTGCATATGTGTACAGGCAGCACTGAACACCACTGAAGTGACCCTGTAGCAGTGCAGTGTCTCCTCTGATCGGTACCCACAGTGCAACATATTGTTCCTTCCTGTGGACTGCTGGTGCCCAGACCGCAAGATGATCCCAAACCTGGTTTTGTTAAGGAGACATGGAAGATAACACAGCAGAAAGACGGAAAGTGGACTGCAAAATTCTTTATAAAAATCATGTAGTCTGCCTGATTTTCCTTCCTGGTAAAATCATGTAGTCTGCTTGATTTTTCCTCCCAGATAAAATCATGTATTCTGCTTGATTTTTCTTCCCTGATAAAATCACGCGTTCTCTTTGAATTTTCCTCTCCCAAATGAAAAAATAAACACAAGACAGTAAACCGTTGTGTTAAGAATTGCCTCCTGTGTATTTTCTGGAATCATTGTAAGAAAAATGGCTAGCTTTGGCAACATTGTTGTATATACCTTTTCCACACATCATAAAGTAGATTAATTGCTTTTAGGATTTGTAATTGCAGAGAGAGTTTTTGAGTTTTCTGTTTGACCATGACATTTCAGATACTGGATTGTTAATCTCTGACAGCGATACTGATTACTGCTGTGAAAGGCTGTCCAGACCCTTCAAATTCAGTTCCTTTCCCTTCGACACTATACACTCCTCCCCTCCCGCCCCCTAACCTGTCCTGTACTCTCATGTTTTTTGTGAGCATTTTAATCTGGAGTTGTTAACACTTACTTCCAGTCATCCAGCTTTGGAAGTTGGACAGAAAAAGATTCCAGGAAGTGGTTATCCAGAGGTTACACTGTATTTACTGTTGGTCTGATCTGTACCTTAAATGGCACATCCACACACATTCTGGCAAACTCAAATGAATACTGTACTTTTATTTTTTTTATGTGAACTTGGCAATTGATACAGTAGTTTTTTTGTTTTCATTTTTGTAAAGAGCAATTTAAATTGTTATGAGTAGTTGATCAGTCTGTCACTTCTGAGAACTTATATGTTTCATGTATGGGGTAAGGAGGAGAAAAGTGAAGGGCAAATAAAGAGCTGGCAAGAATGATTTGGTCTTTTCCTGCTGCATTTGCCCACAGCATTCCTGCCACAGATGAGAAGAGCTGGCCATGAACAGAACATCAAACACTGCCGCTGTCTTCACAAACTGGGCTACAGGGAAAAAGAAACAAGGGGATGGCTAAGTGTGGGTGGGTGCGGCAGGGGCGAAGGGCTGGTGCATGGGAAAAAAATATTCTCGGAAGAATGTCCGTTGTTTCAGGGTGGTGCTTACTGTGACACATTCTGTACCGGTCCTTAGATGTCATCTGCTGGTTGCCAGTATAGTGCAACAGTTCTCCCAAAAGTGAACACGTCAGAAGGTGTTTACATTTCTTTGTTTTGTTTATGTCTTTCTTTTTTTTTTCTTGGCATAAATGTTTCTGCAGCAAATTGATGATGGTCACTATACAGGAACACGATAGCTAGCTTTTATGAGATGGTAGTGCATCTTCCTTAGCCACATGGCACAAGTTTTTATGCTTCTGTTTGTAATTTTTTTTTAAACCAGTCATTCATAAAAAAGCTGAAAGGAAGGGACTGAAGACAGCAGGTTGAAGGAAGGAAACAGTAATCATCTGTTGTCTCCAGGTGATAATTTTGATCACACAAAGTCTGCATGCCTCTGTCCCTTGCCATTTGCTCCCTTCACCTTTTGCCTTTCTGTTTTTCTGTGGTGTTGTTCATCACATGCGAGATGTTGCAGACACATTGTCTTACTTTTTGTGTAATAACCTGATAATAAGAAAGTCCGATAACACCTGAAGTGAACATTTTAACAAACAAAACAGTTGTACTTGTTTCAACAAGAACAGATGTTTACAAAAACAACAGGAATTGTTCTAGTTCTTCTCTTTGATCCCAGCCGAGTATTCCAGGTCTTTTTCAGGTCATGAAAACGGGGAAAAAATGTCCCATCATGAAAAAAAACCCATATGAACAAAGACGACCTTCATACATATACACCCAATCAATAACATGGTTAACAGAACTGTTGACATCCATTAGGGTGAAAGAACTTGCCTGTGCTAGAGGCACAAACCATTCCACTTATTTTAGATATGTAAAACCCCCCCACCCCCCAGAAAAGTAAAAAAGGGAAAAAAAATGAAGAGATAGAAAGTAGGCTTCGATCATAGGAAAAAAACGGAAAAAGTTACATCAAATGAAGTAAGTCTTAAGACATCGGTTCAAATTTTGTCACTGTGCATATTTGGGACGAGTTGGTTAGCTTTAAGAATAAGAGCAAGGGATTCACTGAAAGGTCACTGGCAGCATATTTGACTTTCATCCCTCAACACAAACTGAGAGTAGTTATGTAACTAATGCCCTTCCTAACTTGATCAATGTTTGTTTCACCTGAACATACACAGAATTGCATAACATATCATAAGATGGATGGTATGCCTTATATGTATATAACTACATATGAAAGTGTCGATGTAATTATGTGCGAGTCCTTGTAATGTATGTGAATAAGGGATATGTGTATACGTGTATATATATATGTATCTGTGTGTATGCTTGTGCATACACAGGGAGTATGACAGTACGCATGCATGTATGAATGTATTTACTTTTCTTTTGTTCATTTATTCGTTTTGTTATATTGTACAAAGCCCTTATGCCATGTAAATGTAATTTTAAAAAAAGAAAAAGAAATATGGAGGGTATGTCACAGATTGTCTCCACCCACTTTTCCATCCACACCCACTATCCTTCTACTGCCCAAATAACTGGCACTGTGCACCGATTTAATTTCAAAAATGTCAAAGGTAACACCCTGTGGCTGTTTGAACGCATAAGACTTGTGGATACTGTTAAAAATATTAGTATTATGTATGAATTAGGGGTTTGCACTTGATAACTGTGTTTATATAATTGGCTTTTAAATATTCTAACATAATTGCAGCTTTACCTTAGTAATGTTGCTCATTACAATCAGTAAGTGTGTTTACATTGTAAACCCTTGTGTATAGTAAAACACACATGTTTGTGCATGTGTGCTCATACATACACTGGTAGTTTTGTGGTGTTTTTTTGTTTTTCTTCAAACTTTTGTCTTGTTAACCTTAATTTCTTATGTTTGTGCATGTGTGCGTGTATGTGTGCTCATACATATACTGGTAGTTCTGTGGTGGTTCCGTTTTTTTCAAAAATGTTGTCTGTTAACCATAATCCCTTCTGTTGCTCAGAAAAAGCAGATGATGTCATGGCTTGGATGAGATTGTGTTTGAAGACATCAGCTTCTTTAATCCCATTTTATGTAGTTCTTTTCTTCTCTGTTTGTTGATCTATGTCTGTATTATTTTCCTCTTTGCATATTTGCACAGGTCAGTCGAATTGCAAGTTGTCTGTCTTGGTCTTTCTTTCTGTTCCCCCTGGTCTCTTGCACTGTCAGTTCCTCCACACTCTCTCTGTCTTCAGCAGCACCCTTTACTTGCGTCCTGTCCATCTCTTCACTCTTCTGTCCTTCCCTTGCCATACACATATATCTGTGTGTTTGCAGTGGAAGAGTGGGGCGGGGGATAATGTGAAATCATATATAGGAAAGGGACAATGTAAGTCAAAAGTAGAAGTGTGTTTTGCTTCTTTCATTTTCTTTCTAATGTAATTCCCCCCCCCCCCTTTCATTAAAGGAGTGTATTAGTTTACATATTCTGATGTTTCTTTCTTGTGCCTGAACTTTTTCACCAGTGTTTTTTTTTTTTTTTTCCTCCTCACTTACGCAAGGACTGGATGTAAAAGGCATGAACATGCTTGTCTATCACACTCGTTAATGAAAGGTTTGGCTTGTCTTGTCTAATTCTCTCAAAGTTATTCTGACAGTTCATTTGGTATCGTATGCTGCACAATGTCAAACTCTTGCAAGTAGCGGCAGCTGATATAATCTGCTGAGTCAAATTGTGACAAACACAGCAGCAAGACAGGGGAAGCTAATCAATCATCCCAACCCTCCTGGTCTGCCTGAGGCAGGTGCAGGTGCCCCCCCCCCCCCCCCCCCCCCTTTAAGACTCCAGTTGACGAGTGCAGGAAGATCCCAGGTAGGAAATCCAGGGGCCCGCAGCCTCCTAGTCCTGACCAAGGTGATCATAGCCCTCTTCCCATTTTTGGTACAGTCAGAAAAGGCTGCACCAAAAAGGACAGCAAGAGCACCCAATGGACACTTGTGCCATAAGCAGTCCACCCTGTTCAGGAGTCCTGCAATACCCCACCTGACACAGTTCCACCATCACAGGTCGGCAGCTTGTCCAGGCATGCACATCAGTGGTAGCTGATCAGACTGAACCCATGGATAGCCGTGGTGCAAGAGAAGGAGCACCATTTTTCTTGGAAAGAGGTCCTAATTTTCTTGCTCCCCACCTGGGTCGATGCTACCACCTTCCATGCAGGAAACCGTTCTTCGTCAGGAGGCTCAAGATCTCATGGGAGCAGTCTCAGAATTAAGCGATTACTTTAGCAGTTCTTCTTGGGGCTGTTCCTGCTTCTTGGGGCTGTTCCTTACGCCAAAGAGAGCCAGACCCATCTGACTGTTCCACTTGTCTGTCCTGTCAACCCTCCTCCCCTAAAACATTATTTCTCACCAAATTGCTCTGACTGTTCTACTTGTCATTCCCATCATTCTCCCCCATATCCCGCCTCACTTTACTTTCCAAGTCACTCTGACTGTTCTGTTTATTGGTCCCCCTCCCAACTCCCTCTTATCTATAAATCTCACCAAGTTGTTATGACTGTTCTATTTGTCAGTTTCATCATCCTCCCAGTCCCCCATCTCCCCAAGCATATCAACTTATTTCTTTCTACGTTATTCTGTCTGTTCTATATTTGTTAGTCTTTTTGCACACACCCCCCCCCACTTTTAGTTCTTTTAAAGTTATTCTGAATGTTCTATTTGTCAGCCCCATCTTCCTCACTCTTCACTTACTGTTTTCCAAGCTGTTTTTCCAAGCTGTTTTCACTGTTCGTCTGTCCCTTTGTATATTCACACCTTTTATTTCACTGTTCGTCCTTCGTATACTCACACCTTTTACAACTTTAAATCTCTCAAGAGTTATTCTCACTCTATTCTGTTTGTATGCTTTATCATCTCTCCCCGCTCCCCTCCTCTCCCCCCCCCCTTTCTTATTTCAGCTCTCAAAAATGTTATTCTGATTGCCCTTTTGTGTAATCATCTTCTCTACTTCACTTAAGTAATTCTCTCAAAGTTATTCTGACTGCACTGTTTGTTCCATCATTTCCCTTTTTTTTTTTTTTCTCTCGTTGATTTTCCCTTAAAGTTATTCTGACCACTGCTGCCAGGACATCCACAAATAAAGAAATTTCCAGATCATCTGTCTCTTTCATAGATCTGCAACCCAAAGATAAATAGCTGTTACCCAAAGTAAAGAAATTTCCAGATCATCTGTCCCTTTCATAGATCTGAAACCCAAAGATAAATAGCTGTTACCCAAAGTTTATGATAGTTATGTCAAAGACCTTTGGCAAGAAGACAGGAACACAGACAAAAACAATTTCACATCCATCCAAACCTTAGGAGTTTTTACCATCTACCATTTGTGGCCACAAAGGAAATTTTATGTCAGTTATGCACAGGCTGCTCCTTTCTGTAGCTGTAAATACACAGTTATACACAGGCCACTTTTTTTCAGTAAATTCAAACATACTCATATCTTTCAACAATTGAGGGGGCTCCATGGTGCTTACCCAGTGATAAGCCACTCATTTTGAAACCTTTTAAGAGCATTGGGATTTGTATGACATGAGATACATACAGCAGATTCCAGGATGTTCAGTGCGATTTTTAGAGGTCCTGAAAGAGGTAAATATTTTTCATCATCAGTAAAATTTTGTGAAAGAAAAACACAGGGTGATTGACACAGACCACAGCATTATTGAAAACAAGCCAAAACACAAACAAGAGACATTGAAAAATGCACAAAACAATATTTCCCAGATCACAATCAGCAGCAGCAGCCCTTCATTTCTTGTCTTTTTTTTTAAAAAATGTCTGAAGAAGAAGATGTACTTGTCCCATATCGTTTATTAAAATTACACACTTATACACACACCACCACACACACAAACCCATATTCTCATGGTCGCACACAGACATGTATGAAAGTGCAGAAAACTCATCAGAACTAGCTGAAGCCAAGGGACGCAGGGGCGCTTCAGAGTTCTTAATTTCCCATCACCTTTGTAAAGGTGAAAGACAGAGTGCAGGTGTCTGTGTGAGAGCAGTTTGTTTCTGGAGATACCAGTGCTTCTGTCCATAGTCCCATACATCCCTGTATCTTAATAACAAGCAGGAAAGTCAGAAAATCTGTCACACTTGTATTTCTGCAATGAGGGAAGATGGGAACTGAGAAAGTAAGGACAGTGACCAAGCAAAACAAGCATGTTCAACACACACGTTCAATATATATTTAATGTTGTCAAAACATCAAGCAAGAGACATTAAAAAGTTTAATCAATCATTTCTCAGGAACTTCATGAACATATGAGTGAAATGCCTCAACATACTTGTAAATTGGTATATAAATAACTTGCTTCTGGAGGTTAAAGAACGGCTAGATGACAAATGTATCTATAGTGTTTATAGCAATGATAGGCAATTGATGTGCTTCAGGTGTACATAGAAATGGTGAATGATGAATTTGCTTGTGGGTTACACAAAAAGTTGCAGGTAATGATGTGCTTGTGTTGTTCACAGAAATGTAGATGGATATGCCTGTGGTGTTCACAGAAATGATAGGTGAATATCATGCATGTGGTGTTTACAGAAATGTCAGGTGAATGTGATGCCCGTGCTGTTTACAGATGTAGAAATAGTAGGTCACTATCCATCTTGTAGACTTGGACAAAGCAGAAATGCCAACTTCCTGAAAAGATTTTTCTGCCCCAACCAGCTCATACCCAGAGTCGAGTTGCTGTGGACTCAGTTGGGAAGACTGGGATCACACAGTCGAGTTTCATCCACTTAATGGATGCGTTTCTGAGAGTGTTGCTCGAAATTTCCTTACCAACACTGCAGGTGCCTGTATCTCTCGGGCCTGGTTGATGCCGGGATATAGTATGAAAGGAAGCGTAGAGTACAGCCCTGTCATGTAGTCTCAGACCGAAATGGAAATCTGTAACATCATCTTTATCATCCCCATTCTCACTGATTAGCAAAAAAAAATGTCTCAAATTCTGTGGCCCTTCATGCCCTGCTCTCACGGTGACCTCAATTTCAATGTCCTTTCCACATCCGTGGCCTTGGTGTGATTCCGTCGGGGTCACTGGTACTGGTGAGTTCATTGGGACTGTCTTTGGACGGACGTGGTGGCGCCCTCCGGAGGGACACTCACGCCGGCTCCGCGACTAAGCAATTATTGTCGTCAGTAGGGGCTTAGTAGGTGGTGTCCTGCATGTGTTAGATCAGAACAGGTGCCACTGAACACCACCGAAGTGGCTCGGCAGCAGTGCAGTGTCTCCTCCGGTGGGTTGCCTCTTAACGACTTGACACTGACTGCTCCCTATGGATTGCCGGTGCCGAGGTTGCGGCGGGGCCGACCGGGCTGTGGCTGTGGGGGTGTCAGAATGAGCGGCGTGGGTGCACTGCCTCTGAGGTGGCGTAGAGGTTGGGACTAAAAAAAAAAAAAAGAAAAAAAAACACCTTCCTGAAAAGAGAGTGGAAAATTGACCACTTCAGGAAAAACATGAGAGGAATATGCATGCATCGAAAGTAACGATGACACCAGCCTGAACATCTAATATGTCCACAGATCAAATGATGCTGACACCAGCATGAACATCTAACATGTCTGTAGGTCAACTTATGCTGACATCAGCATGAACATCTAACATGTCTGCAGATCAACTGATGCTGACACCAGCCTGAACATCAAACATGTCTGCAGATCAACTGATGCTGACACCAGCCTGAACATCTAACATGTCTGTAGGTCAACTTATGCTGACATCAGCATGAACATCTAACATGTCTGCAGATCAACTGATGCTGACACCAGCCTGAACATCAAACATGTCTGCAGATCAAATGATGCCGACACCAGCATGAACATCTAACATGTCTGCAGATCAAATGATGCTGACACCAGCATGAACATCTAACATGTCTGCAGATCAAATGATGCTGACACCAGCATGAACATCTAACATGTCTGCAGATCAACTGACACCTGCGTGAACATCTAACATGTCTGCAGATCAACTGATGCTGACACCTGTGTGAACATCTAACATGTCTGCAGATCAACTGACACCAGTATGAACATCTAACATGTCTGCAGATCAACTGACACAATCATGAACATCTAACACGCCTGCAGATTAACTGACGCTGACACCAGCATGAACATCTAACATGTCTGCAGATCAACTGACACCAGCATGACCATCTAATATGTCTGCAGATCAACTGACACCATCATGAATGTCTAACATGTCTGCAGATCAACTGACGCTGACACCAGTATGAACATCTAACATGTCAGCAGATCAACTGATGTGAACACCAGCTACAGCACCTCACAAGTCAGCAGATAAATGCACATCCAGAGCAGAGGAGAAATCAAAATCTGATGAAAATGAGTGACAGCACATGGGTCAAGGTGTACTATTTTCGTCCATTTTATCCCCCCCAAACAATACTGATTTTCCTCACCATTTTGCAATTCATGTATGCAAAATTGTTGATTTTTTTTCTGTAGGGGGAAAAAAGCTACAAGATTTTTTTTTTTCCAGTTGAAATCTGCAGAAGTGGACAGTTGACATTCCTACAAATTTTTTTTTTTTTAAAAACTTTGTTCTTGAAATGCTCAATGTCGTAAATATGGCACTTTGGAAAATCAGATTACAATGGAAGAAAATTTCTAAGGGTTGTCAAAACAGTAAATCTGTCAAAAGACAAGAATCAAAAAAGAAAAAAAAAAGACAATTATGAAGCTTGCAAGAAAATAAACAGATGGAGACTGAGATTTGGTCTCACTCATGTGTAAAAGAAAAAACAAAAACAATGTCATGAAAACCAATCATTCCACCGACATATAAATTTTGCAAAAATGATGTGCAAAAACAAACGGGAAAAAAACAACCAACAAATATTATCCAATTTTTACCACCTATAAGGATACAAGTGCTGTTTTCCTGCCTATCAAACACAAAAGATCCACCACACTATCCACTTGTAAGTCCCCTCAAAGGATGCACATGATCACTTTCGCATTGACCTTGACAACTCATTTTCGCCGGCATCAAAATGTCATGGGAATACAAGATACACTGATAACATTCGAATAAAACATATTCAAAATAAACAAAAACTGAAAAAAGTAAGTTACAGTCACGACAAAACAAGTCAAACTAATGATAATTCATATCCAATCCAAACTTTGGCATGGATTCAACATCTTCATGATTTTGACAACACTTTTTCACTTTGTTTCAAGTTACCTTCCATCCTCTAGATCCACTTAGTAATGACATTTCTGTTCTAGATTTTGATGAGAAAATACCGTACTCACAGAGCAGTGTTCAGTTAAGTGTTTTTTGTTTTTTTTTTTTTTAATCAATTTATACCGATTGTTTTTCCATTCACTATGACGTCACAACCAAGCACTTCCCGTACTCAGCCTCGCCGTACATTTACCACAGATCAGGTGCTGGAAATATTGAAGAGATGGTCAGCTGATCCTGATTCAGACAAAAAACACCCAGACTGTGTGACCAGAAAGATGTGAAAGGGAGAGCTTGACCAAATTACCACAGAGGCTGACTCAGTGACTGCTGGACGCGAGCCAAGTGAAGGGCTGCGCAGGCAGTGTGTCTTGCGCGCGCGAACACACACACACACACACACACACACACACACACACACAGTCCTTGAACAAGCTTAGTGTTGCTGGCTCTGGGCAACTTGCAGTGACTGAACAGAAAGCCGTGTGAGTGACAGAGACATTATAGGGGGCGACTAACAGCTACAAGATAATGAACTGCAAGCAAAGCTGGCTGAATCAAGGTTGAAGGGGGCGTGGCCGACTGACGTGTCAGCGTTGTGCTGCAGAGATGAGTTTGAGTGACCAGCTGGACTCATACACCCTAGCAGCATTGCTCCCCAGGTTCTAGAGACCAACAGGCAAGTGAATGACCTTCTTTTCATGAAAGAAATATTGCTTTCAACAGTGAGAGCGAAAGGGATGTCTGTCTCTGTGTGTGTGTGCGCGCGCCCACGTGTGTGTCTGTGTTACCTTTTTCTTTCTTTCATGTGTGTAAAAGTGAGGCATAAGAAAGTGTGTGTGTGTGCCCTCTTTTTTTTCTTTCTTTCATGCATATGCCAGTGGGATGTAAGCATTTTGTTATATATGTGTGTGTGTGGTTTCTTAAGTCATATCACTAATCATTCCTCTGAATACTGTTTCAGGAGTGCTGGTGAACAAGGATGATTTTCAACCTGTGGACTATTTCCAGCTCTTCTTCTGCTGTTGGGTATGTTGATTTGTAACTGTTTTTTTTTTTCCCCATTTTTTCTATTGAATATTACATACTTTCTGGTCTTTATTTTGTGAGTGGAGTATTTTTCCTTCTTTTTCAGAGTTTAATGGCATGCTTTCTTCTTTTTTTATGTTGAGACTAAAGATAACATTCAATTCTTTTATTTTGCATTTCTTTTGCGTTTGAAATTACCAAAAATTTGAAATTGTTGTCTCTAACCACTTACAAACATTCTATAATTTCACAAAAGTACAGTTTATTTCTTCCATTTCCCCAAAAACAGCATGAGAATTAGTTGTTTAGTTCCAGAGATATCCGCATTTCACACATGCTGGTATGAAATAAGAGATTTTCTGAAAAATGGCTGGCGATGGGGATTTATGCAAAACAGAACATCTGGCGGTGAAAGGGTTAAAGCCAATTAAGCCACAAAGTCAAAACTGAATTACAAAATACATGAATCTTCCCAGCTGAGTTTCACAGTGTCTTTTTTAAGCCCTCTACTGTACAGCACCCGGAAAAAACAAGCAGTAAATAAACCTTCAAGTGACACCCTCTTTCATGACAGCTGTGCATCAATGCTCACAGTTTCAAAACTTTGGGTATCTCCCAAGGGAACTCTGGGCGACCAAAGTGTCCATACGCTGCTGTTTTCTGGTAGATGGGTTGCCTCAAGTTCAGTTCACTGAAAAAGGTAAAGCAAAACACAAAGCATGTCTCACAGAAAGACTTTTTGGTAAAGAAAGTGTGAACACAGCATTGCAAATATCTGAAACTCATAATTTTGTTTTTTCGTTTCCTTTTCTTTTCCATTTCTTTAATTGTTTACCAGCTCATCCCTTCAGACTGTGATGCTCATGTTCACAGTGGAAATATGAACACTTTTCCTTTCTAGCATACAAAATTATATATTGTTCTGTTCTGAGAAACCTCAACATCTTTTTCCTGTTGCAACAAATTACATCAGCAATCTATGGCACACAAAGAAAACACCTTTAGTGAGAAATACTACAGTCGATATGCATGAAGGGGAGCATGATAGTGGCAGTATGAAATGGGTGGATACTCAAGATGCAAAAGTGGGTAGGAAACACACACACACACACACACACACACACACACACACACACACATATGCCTTTCTTAAGTTTAAGTAATTTACCTGACGATCTTGCCAGGACGTAAGTCAAAGTTGTCGTTGACAATTCTTAGCAGTTCTTCCTGGCATTTAGTGGAAGTGCCGTAACTGAACACCAACACAGACAGGGGCTCCACAACCCCCATGGAGTATGCCAGCTGGAACATTGTGTAACACACAGGATAAATGCTTACAGACACTTGCCATCTTACACACACACACAAAATACACTTGTGCAATTTGGCAAAGTATCTAGGGGATGCTGTAACCAAGTCCTGAGCACGTCCATCTCTTTCAGTCATTCTCTTGTCCATTATCACCTCTGAGCGATCACCACTGATGAGACCATTAAACAAAATCTGGAGATACTTTGAGATCTACACTAGTACTGCTGGTACATTCAATCATGGTGGGCAGCCATCGTATCGAACAAATCAGCTGGTTTCTGAAGAGTTCAATAAAATAACAGAACCAGCTTTTTGAAAGAATGATTTTGACAACCACTACTGTGGAATGCTATGTAATAAAGTGTCATGGAGAAATCAGGTCTTCAAAAGTTTAAATCATTAAGCCCACAGTGGAAGAAGATACACAGGCTATATTCAAGACACATTCAACAACAGTATCACACATTTTCCCCCTAAATGTAAACACAATATAGTAACTGTTTTAAATAAATAACCATCAATGAAGTAAATTTAATTTCAGTCCACTCTGTAAAACCAGGTCTTGTTGACTAATTTTTATGTGTACAAAAAAAACCCGTAGTACTGTCTTGGGAGTCATCCTTTCATTTATGTCAATGTAAGCTCCCTTGTTATATACACTCAAGCTCTGCTTTACCCCCCATTGTCAGCACATTACATTAACAGGTAGGTCACTATCGCTCTGACACCCTATCCCCCCTCCCATCAGTCATGGCCTGAATCATATCTGGGTCTACTACACATTATATGAAGTTGGCCTTCAGGTCTGTTGGCTCCCCTGTTTTCATCATTTCTAACAATGTAATAATGTGTACATCACCACCAGTTCACACTGCTCCTCATGAAACACTTTGAGTTATACTCTACAAAGAGTTGAAGTACATCATTCTCACAAGCTCTCACAAAATGCCAGACTTCTACTTCAAACGGTGTTTTTCAGGGCTCCTAATGAAGAAAAAGCAAAAATCCCAGAAATTCTAAGGGAGTGCAGCAGACATCCCCTCCCTCACCTGAAAAAAAGAAGACATTTTCAAAATGGAGTGATCTGACACCAATCTGAACATCAAGTGGTGCCTTGTCAACTTTTTGACCCAACCACAACTGGGACCACTTGCTCATACAGCTTTTGTCAATCTCTTTCATTCTAGCATCATCTTGCCCCACCAGCATGTCAGGGCTGGACATCAGCTTGCCTTCAAGACTTTCAACCAGTTACACAAAACTGGCACTGGCTGTTATCATGTAGAACACTAGATCTCATGACTTCAGTGTTACCTGCTAGCATACTGAACACTCAACCAGAACTGAAAAGATTCAATTGCCAGTTGCTTTTGTTTTGTTTTTTCTTCCTGTAATTATTTTTCTCTCTAAAAAAAAATTCCCTCGAGTTCCAGTTTCATTTTTCACTTAATCTGTGCATTTTGAGTATGTTTCTGATATCAGAGATGAGTATCAGCTGTAACATCTTGGAGTGACCAACTGCACAGTGATTGGATCTTGCAACTCTAGAATAACTCAAACCTTACACTGGTTATTCAACAACATACTGCTAAGTGTGTTGTCTGATGAATTAGCAGAAGGACAGTTTGAAAAAAAAACCATCTCAGTTACATTTTAACTTTTTAAATGTTAGTAAATTCAAACCTTACACTGGTTATTCAACAACATACTACTAAGTGTGTGTTGTCTGATGAATTAGCAGAAGGACAGTTTGAAAAAAAAAAAAAAAAAACCCAGTTACATTTGAACTTTTTAAATGTTAGTATTTGAACATGACATGCAGAACAAAAATTGTCTGTAATTGAATAAAGAATGATATAAAACGTACCTGGTGTACTACTGAGTGTTTGATTCGGAACTTAATGTCTAGAATGCAAAAATAACAGGTGAAAACAGGTGGCACATCCTGTTTTTATCATACTCAAGAGCTTGTTCACAAATAATCTAGTCAAGATGTTCCACAGTATCCAGACATAAGTTAGTCTTTTTCAAAGGAAAGTCAGTGTGGATTGTACCAGTCTTACATGCAGGTAATCCAGGTAAGAATGAATACGGTACAGTTCAGTTTTCACATTGAAATCATGTGCTGATAACACAAAAACACCCCAAAATGGTCACTATCAACACATGTAATAGCTCACACTGTTGTCATTTATGTTTGAAAGGGATTAGGATTATCTGGAAGTGCTACAAGGTGTTTTTCTTCCCCACTGAATGGCATGTTGACATTCCCCTCACCCTTATCATTCTTCCAGTCACTGTCCGTGTTGATCACAAAATCACGATTCCAAGGTGCTTGATCTAAATAAAAAAAATCACCCACCTCACCCAGTTCATCAAAAATGTCCACTTCTTCACATGCTTTTCCCATAATACCATCAGCAAAAAAATCTTCAAACAAGTTCCTTATTCTATCATGTTCTCCAGTGGGCACTGCCATTGTGTGTTGCCACATGATTTGAATCACGCTATGTATTACAAGCTGCTACTAACTATAAACTAAGCTAAAATGCTGAAATCCATGTTCCAGGGCTCATCATCATTTATGCGAATTAAGCTGTCATTGAGCCATAGTTTCATATCTGTATGCATTGGTGAAAGTAGGTTAGCAAGGCTGACCATACAGCGTGACTTGTGTCGCGATCACCAGTGTCGGCAATGACGTAATGGTGCGATTCATGTCGTGATTACCAGCGTTAGGGTTAACATATCAAGCTTTGCAACTTCTACCCATTAGATATCCTTGTCTAAAATGGAAGTAACAAAATTTCTATGTGACAAAGATGGACTTACCTGTTCAGAGGCACATATGCATACCAAACAGATGGAAATACACACACACACACACACACACATAAAGGTAGTGAAGCAAGCACTTTCATTTCCATACAACAACAAGGTTTGTCCTTGGACAATGACGCTATCACTGGAGATGCTAAGGTATTGTGTGAATAATTAATTTCTGATTCTACAATAATCCACTCCCAGAGAAATATGCTTTCTTTGTGTGGACAGCAGCTGTGTAAATTAATGTCTTAATTTAATTATAAATGTCCAAGACAATGGAATTCTAGATGAGTGAAAAAAAAAAAAAAGAATGCAATACAAACAGTTTTTGTGACAACCACTGCAGGTGATTTCCTGAAGGGCTTCAGCCAATAAAAGAAAACTGGCTTTGCTACAACCAGCAACTGGTATAACAATTAGAACAAAATCCATGGCACCATAGTTTGTATTGTACCAACCTGCACCAATACCCTGCGACAGAGTCCTGCCTTGACCAAAGACAAAGCTAGCTACCCAGCGTGCGGCATAAGAAGCACAGCGATCGATCTGGGCTGGGTCCTTGCCAGACAAAGCACCGCCCCCATGGCACCCCACCCTCCATAAGTATCCACGATGATCTTCCGACCCCCGTCAGCCCAGCATCTCCCTAAAACGACACAGAGGCACAGATTATTTGCAGTACAGTGATTTTCAAATATCTGCCTGATGGTAGGGCCATGCTAAGATGAGAAGAGTGTGTGAAAAATGAATTTCATATCACATGCACAGCAAAGATATTTAAACACATGCTCATTCAGACACACAAGCGCTTGAAAGATGAACAATACGAAGTGAACAGATACACACATTCACCAGGCCCATGGAACTTATTATTTTCCTGCCTTTCTTCAGCTTTGGCTGGACTATTTCACAACCTTTTCCTTTGAGTCAAGAAACATTCGTTAATAAATTGCTTTTCACACTCTTCAGTTCCTCAACAATGGAGTTAAGGAGTAAGTTCATGGTCATCTGTGCTTGGCAACAGCAGAGCACAATGTGTGAGAGACTAGGTGAGAATGAAGCTATAATTACTAGTGTATTTACTGATTTTGGCCTCAACTGATTCATTTATGCTGGTGCTGGCAGCAGACATCAAAGGAGCTTAGAGCTCAACATGAAATGCATGAAAAATATTGATCAGGAACAGACTCAATGAATCCTTGTTCCCTGCTCCAATTCCTTCCCAATGTATTCACAGCAGCATTCTAGACTAGATCTGTTTCCATCCACTGAAATTTGCCAAGGTTGTCTAGGGGTGTCTAGGGTCTATAGATGGTTGCTTTTGGTGGGGCTGAATTTTTATCAGACCAGATCAAATTCATATCAAACACCAGTTTTTAAAAGCTATTGTCTAAACACACACCAGGAACTTGTGTGGCTACATGCCTAAGGATATTAGGACACAAGACAAAGACAAGTCTTCGAGACATTTTTCAGTGGAATTTATCCTTTGTACCACAAATTCTTTCTAGGGTGCTGATGCATGCTGCATGAAGGAACATGGTTCATTATCTTACCATAAAGAAAACTAGCCTCAGACCTTAACTCATGGAGCTGGAGTCTTCTGGCTACCTGGCCCAGTGTACACTATCCAGGAGAATTAGAAAATAACAGGATATGAAAATGAGTCACTTTCCCCATTGGTTTTAGTTTTAAGATAGAAAGGACCATACATGGCCTTTTCAAGGCTGTCATTACATTCATGAAAGACGAGTCCTATCCTGGAAAAGAAACAACAAAAGGCAACAATCTACACAAAATGCATTCATTAAAATCACGACTGCTGAACTTCTAACATCCTTAAGGCAGACAAACCGGTTTATGCCAAGGATGGCAGGTATTCCATTTGACTAAACACCTAAGGTTTTACCAAAATTACCAGCCGCCGTGGCGAAGTGGTTAGCGTCGCGGACTCCCGGCTGGGAGGTCGTGGGTTCGAATCCCATCAGAAGTCATGTGGGTTTTTCTGCCCCGACCAGCTCCTACCCAGAGTTGAGTTTTGCTGCGGACTCAGTTGGGAAGACTGGGACCACACACAGTCGAGTTTCATCCACTTAATGGATGTGTTTCTGAGAGTGTTGCTCAAATTTCCTGACTAACACTGCAGGTGTCTGTATCTCTCGGGCCTGGTTGACGCCGGGATATATTATGAAAGGAAGCGTAGAGTACAGCCTGTCATGTAGTCTCAGACCGAAATGGAAATCCGTAGCATCATCATAATCATCCTCATTCTCATCGATCAGCATTAAAGGAAAAAAAAAAAAAAAAAAAAAAAAAAAAAGTTTTACCAAAATGAGTATTAAAAAATGTCGAAAGCCTGATCATTTCAATACACAAAAAAAAAAGCTTGAAAGAAAAAACATATTAACATCGCAGTCGAATGTACGGCTCATGCCTGTTACTGTTGTTTAACCCTCACTACCAACAAAGGCAGGTCAATGGGCCACAAAGGCAGAATAAGTCAATGACAGAGTAGAAAGACAGAAAACAAAGAGAAGATCAAAACAAGTGAAAGACAAGAGGATATTACCTGAAAAGAATTTCCAGGAGACAGAGTTACAGTTGCAATGAAAGAACCTCTGCGTCCCTCATGCACTTAAGAAAAGGTAAAGACTTTCATAAACAAGACTGGCAACAAAATACAGGATGACAGAAATGAAAAATTAAAAAAAAAAAAAGTCTGATAGGTCAAGAAAGTCAAGAAGATCCAGAAGACTAGGATACCAATCAATTAATTGTACTGACTCTCCTGAACTACCTCATATGTGGAAACTATTCAACAGACTGGCCCCAAATGTACAAATTATCTAAATTATCAGACTCCAATATTACCTGAGGCCCACCAATAATGAAACGTCCTGCAGGTTGTATGTGATAGACAGTCCTCTCGTCCAGATAGTTTTCAGGAATGACAGGGCGTACCACCTGCTCCATGAGATCTTTGCGCAGCTGATCCAGGGTCACTGTCTCATCATGCTGTGCTGATATTACCACTGTGTGCACACGGATAGGAACAGTGGCTCCTCTGTCGATTCGATACTCCACTGTCACCTAAACGACATAGGAAAAATATCTCTTGTCAGTTTTTGTATGAAATGTGTACGTATCTGCCAGTGCATTTAGAATTCAATCATTTCAAGACTGTGTGTGTGTGTGTTTGTGTGTGTGTGTGTGTGTGTGTGTGTGTGTGTGTGTGTATGTGTTCCCAAACATCAACATGATCTTGCAAACTGTGCATTATAAACGTAAAAATGAAATAAGCACAAACCTGCGTTTTTGTGTCAGGTCTTGCCCATGGCAGTTGTCCATTTCGTCGCAGCTCTGCGATTTTGGCATTCAGCTTGTGAGAAAGCATGATAGTAAGTGGCATGCATTCTTCTGTTTCATCTGTCGCATAGCCGAACATCAAACCCTGCAGGACACACAAGAAAAATACACATTACTTAGCAAATAATAATCTATTAATGAAAACTTTACAGATGTCCATTATCAAAGTTAAAAGCAAAGTAATGATAAAGTCAAACTGTGCGTGCGTGCGTGCATGCATGTGCGTGCGTGTGTGCAATGCGTGTGTGTGGGCAATGCGTGTGTGTGGGCAATGCGTGTGTGTGTGTGAGAGGGATGGCAAGAGAATGATATTTACAAGTGCACGTGTCATTGTCCATTGGTCTGTGAAACATTTGCTTGTCATTTTAATTGCCATGGAACCTGACAAAAATTAAAAAACAGGAACTACAAGCACCATCTGAATATTCTGATTATGGCAGAAAATGAAAAAAAAAAAAAACTTTCAAGAGAAATCAGATAATTCTGAACTCAAGACACATATGTCTTCACATAGATATACCTGTAGTTTTCCCACAGCAGCAAAATATGTGACATGCTAGAGACCTACTGTGAAGAGATGCAGACTGTAGTATAGGCATTCAGAAATAGGCATGCAGCAGTACAGTACAGTGAGAGAGTCAAAGAAAGAGCAGCAGTCAGCTATGCAGGAAGAGAGGCAGGCAGCAACACAGTACACAGGCAGGCAGCAACACAGTACAGAGACAGGCAGCAACACAGTACAGAAGCAGGCAGCAACACAGTACAGAGGCAGGCAGCAACACAGTACAGAGGCAGGCAGCAACACGGTACAGAGGCAGGCAGCAATAGAGGAAGAAATGCAGGCTGCAAAAACAGAAAGATAGGCAGGCAGCCACACAGGCAGTAATCCAGACATGCAAGAAGAGAGGCATGTGTATCAATACAGGAAGACAGCATGTAAAAGAAGAGAGGCAGGCAGGCAGCAGCAGTACAGGAAGAATGGCAAGCAACAATACTGGAAGAGAGGCACACAGCAGCAGCACAGGAAGAGAGGTAAGCAGCATTGCAGGATGACAGGCAGGTGGCAGTACACAAAGAGAGGAAGACTGCAACACAGGAGCAGCAACACATGAAGACAGGCAGACAGAAATACACAAAACTGGCAAGCAGCTATACAGAAAGAGAGGCACACAGCACCCCCAGGAAGAGAGATAAGCAGCAATACCGGACAAGAAGCAGGCGGCAGTGCACAAAGAGAGACAGTCTGCAATACAGGAGCAGCAATACATGAAGACAGGCAGACGGCAACATATAGGCAACCAGGCAGGAAGCGAGGCAAAAAGACAGGCAGAGGCAGGGAACAATACAGGCAGATGGGCAGAATGCAATGGAGAAAGGGGACATGGACCCACACTGAATGTGAGGAAAACGACAATACAGGAAGAGACAGGCTGCCATATAAGAAAGAAAACATGAGACCAATACAGATGTAGGCAGCAATCCAGGAGAAGAGAGAGGCAGTGACATACGGATAGAGGCAGACATCAACGTACAAAGGCAGGCGTGAAACAGTGCTATAAACAAAATTTAGAAAAAGAAGGGGTTAGTTACCGCCAAGGACACAGACAAACATAGCAGAGGACAAGACACATTGCATTTTGACCTCTTGGGTCTTTTTCAGGTGAAACCAAATAACATTTGGGACAGTGAAAATGAAGAACAAGAAACCACTTATTGTCATGGTCACCACACGTTCAAAAATCAATTTTTCACTTGAAGAAGACCCAAGAGATCGAAATGCATTATGTCTTGTCCTGTGCTATATTTGTCTGTGTCCTTGGGGTAACTAACTTCATTTTCCACCCTCAGTCACGCCGTTTTGAAATTTAAGAATGCTATAAACAAACAAAACAAAAAAAGGCAAATATAGCAAAAGAAAAGGCTGGAAGTAATACAGGAAGGCTGACTGGAAGCAGTTCAGAAAGAAGGCACGAACCAATACAGGAAGGAAGTCAGAAGCTGAGAACACTAAGCACATAAATCCTCATTATGAATAGAAACTACAGTCATGAAGAGTATTAAACATGATTTCTCTTTGAACAGTGGACTTTAGTAGTAGTTTTTAATCCCCCTGCACAAATGCCCACTGCTAGGCAACTCTGAAGTTTTTTGCTTATGTTTTCTTCTATACTTCAATACAGTAACAAATGTAGATCCATAATAAGCATGGGTCTGCCAGACCCAAGAAATTAACAGGCATGGGTCTTTGAGTGAGAAACCCACAAAATATGAATTAGTGGAGAGTAACAAGGCACATTAAAGGTTAAAGCTATGGAGAGTGATGTCAATGGAGAAACAGACCCATGAATGTTTGGGCTTTACTTTGCCTTACTGTGGTATCAATAAACAGAGCATCCTACTTCTCTATGAAGAAATAACCAACCAACCAACTGGCAAGAGCATTTAGTGTAAATGGTCAAAAGCAAAATGCTGACATATGCTTGCAAAATTACTGAGAAACCTGCCAATTCACACCCTCGTATAATCTCCCTCCCTTTATTCAGCTCAACATTGTTGTTTTTCTGTTCTGTTTTTTTTTTTTTCTGGAGCATTTTCCCCTTTCTCTCTATTTGGTAAGACTTCCTTCTTTTAAAGACTCTATTCTTCATTTCTGGAGTTTATCACAGACCCATTTAAAAAAAAAACAACGGAAACTTTTCACAATGAAGACTGCAACAGTGCTACACTTTGATGATCAATAAACCATCTGATCAATAAACTATCACCCACCAACCCACCTCCTCTGTCTTCCCCCAGTCCTAACTGCATTTGCTGTGAATTGGGGGTCCAAATTTCACTAAATGTAACATCTCCAAACATGACAAAATCACTGCATGAGAACAGCAACATGATGCCACAATACTAACCAGGTCTCGGGCAGGTTGCTCCTCATTTTCTGACCTTCATACCCATTGTCATCATCATCTGGGTTATGAAGGTCAAGTGACTGGATTACATTACACGTCTTGTAATCAAAGCCTGAAAGAACACTGACAATGATGATGAACGACAATAGCATTCTTCGATGAAGGCAAAAAAACAAGACAAAAAAAAGTATGGAACAAAATGTGTATACGTACGAGTGTGTGTGTGTGTGTGTGTGTGTGTGTGTGTGTGTGTGTGCGTGCGTGCGTGCGTGCGTGCGTGCGTGCGTGCGTGCGTGCGTGCTTGCATGCACGTGTCTGTGTGCGTGCATCTGTGTCTGTGGTGTTGTTGTTGTTATTAGTCTGTTTAATGTCTGTTCACTAAAAGTGATATTAGATGGTGGGAAAGGATGGGGAGAAGGGAAGGGATAGGGAAAGTGAGAAGGAGCTGACTGCATATAAAAGTTTGATATGAACGTACTTGTGTTTGTCAGTATTTGCACGAGAGTGTACAAGTGTTTAAAATATAATTATTGGATAGGGAAAATGGGTAAAAATGTTAATTATCAAACAATGAGTGTCAAAGCTAAAAACATATGAAAATCAATAAGAATCTATCAAATATGAAATAGCAATAACTCATTAATCCTTTAACATCGAATTAACAAGTAAAACACTAAGAAAGCAACAGCCAACACCTGCATTTGCATGGCAATACATACAAAAAAAATATGTGTGTGTGTGTGTGTGTGTGTGTGTGTGTGTGTGTGTGTGTGTGTGTGTGTTGTCAGTACAACACTATGTTAATCTGACAGTAAATGGTTTCAGTCAGTCAGTGTGTGTGTGTGTGTGTGCGTGCAAAAGAATTTAAGTTAGGTATATCAGACGGTGCAGGACTGGGGCAAAGAGTATAAGAAACCCCCTCACGTACATAAATAAACCATATAGACTTTTCCAGTGGTATCATCCTTTTGATGGATTAGTGGATAATAGTAATCATCTATCTTTGGCAGCTTTTCATCTTTAACATTCAAGGACTGAAAAAGACAGAATCTTATTATCGTGTTGTGCGAGAAGTTGAACTAAACAGTCTAAATTAACAATGGAATGACAGTTCCACTGGAATGTATAAAAAATATTTTCCTTAGTTCTATTCATTATTGGTAACCAATTATATTATGTTAAATGAGAAAATCAAGGTAATCTCAGAAATTTGCATGTAGGCTACTGAGGAGTACAATTATAAAGTAGAAGTGAATCAAGGAAGGTGCGTAACAAGAAAAGCAGAGAAATATGTAAAAAAAAAAAAAAATTGAAAAATTCTATGTGCTTAAATCAACTAATTCTAGTTATACTAATTATACATCGATATCTGGTAGGCATAAAGTCATTAATGGTGAAGAACAATGGGAATTGCTCAGCTTCGCAAATGCCAGTGAATCTTGATCTCTGAGACCAAAGTTATCACAAGTGTTGGTGAAACATGTCCTAGTCGCTAAAAGCATGAAAAAGGTTATGCCAGGCATGGTGTTGAGGGCCAGGGTAGGACTGGGATGGTGGATCTAGACTGACGAGCATGCCATTTCGGAGTTTCCCACACCAGGTTTCGGACATATCCAATGTAGCCAGCCAGTATGCTGGTGCCTCTTAAGTCAGGTGAATGCCATCCCTGAGGTGATGTTTCTGCATGTTGTCCTGTTTGACGAAAGAGATGCTGCCTACTTCCAACAGTTCAGAAATGGTAGCAGTATTGAATAACTCTCTTTTTGCCCCCAGCATCTGATCTCTGACAGAGGTGACACTGCTTATTACAAACTGTGTTTTGGGTTTTTCTTGGCAGCTTCCTTCAAAGTAGTTGCAAATGACTTGCTTAAGTCCACACTATTCTTAGATTTCAAGTCGTTGATTCCAGAGTGTATCACAACAACATCTGTATTTCTTGAAATGGAGCTGACAGCTTTCTGGGAATTCTGCACATCGGTCAGAGTACAGTTCCTTTTCATGGAGACTTTGAAATGTATGACCTCCCCAATCTGTCCCCATGTACACGATTCAGCACCGAGTCACGAAGAAGATTAAAACTTCAGGCATGCTCTCATGTTCTTTTCGTTTTTCGAATCACGTTGAGCCGGAGTGTTTTTGTTTGACGTCACACCTATGGACGATCTATGGACTTCTTTACCAGATCTACTCTGAGAAGGTGTAGAGGCCTTGTTCTGTGAAGGTTCCTGCTGCAAGGTGTGCAGTGTTGGCAGGGAACCCCCAGGAACAGCAGCTGGTCTCTTGCCACATCAGCGTAAGTAGGGGCTGCTATGCTGGAACTGTCATTTTGTGTACTTTTGGTTGTCAAGGTGATAGCTTTTTTTTCCCTTGACACTGGACACATTTCCTATCACCTTGTAGAGCTTTCTCCAAGGAGGAAACACAATCGCAGAATGCCCAAGATGATGTTTATTAAGCCTGCGATCAAATGCAGCATCTCCCATTCTCCAACGATCATAGAGACGTCCTGGGTAGATGTAGCTTCATCTCTGGCACTAGCTAGGACAGTTGGATGTGTTGGTTGCCCACTTCGGAAAGATTGATTAAATTCCCCTGGAGTCTGAAGACGTCCAGGACGTTTTAAGGTGTTTGCTTTCTTGCTGCATTCTGAAACTGCAGCACGTGAGCCTGCACTTTTGGTCTTCATATGTGTGTTGTGTTGTGTTGTGTTGTGTTGTGTTGTGTTGTGGTGTGTGTGTGTGTGTGTGTGTGTGTGTTGTGTTGTGTTGTGTTGTTGTGTGTGTGTGTGTGTGTGTGTGTGTGTGTGTGTGTGTGTGTGTGTGTGTGTGTGTGTGTGTGTGTGTGAGTGCACACGTGCGCGTGTGTGTGTATATGCATGCGTGTATTGCATGTGCACATGTGTAAAATGATAGTATTTCGATCCATTCCTTTTTTGACTTCCTGATGCAGTCACTTCGACTGGTTTTGTCATTCCAGGCACATCATAGTCTTAGCAATAGAAGTCCACAGTGTGTGAACATGAGAGAGAGAGAGAGAGAGAGGAAAGAGAGAGAGAGAGAGAGAGAGAGAGAGAGGAAAGAGAGAGAGAGAGAGAGACACACACACACAAAGAGAGAGAGAGAGAGAGAGAGAGAGAGAGAGAGAGAGAGAGAGAGAGAAAGAAGAAAGTGTGTGTGTGTGTGTGTGTGTTTCTCTCTCTCTCTCTCTCTCTCTGTCTGTGTGTGTAAGTAACATGGAAGTACTTCTGTCCATTGATTGTTTCTATGCAGCCACATCTGGTGCAGCCATTCAGGCTTATCCCATCACAATTTTTGTGACAGATGTCCACAGCATGTGCTTGTGAGTGTGAGTGTGGTGTGTGTGTGTGTGTGTGTGTGTGTGTGTGTGTGTGTGTGTGGTGTGTGTGTGTGTGTGTGCGTGTGTGTGTGTAGTGTGTGTAGTGAGTGTGTGTGTGTGTGTGTGTGTGTGTGTGTGTGTGTGTGTGTGTGTGTGTGTGTGTGTGTGTGTGTGTGTGTGTGTGTGTGTGTGTGTGTGTGTGTGTGTGTGTGTGTGAGTGAGTGTGTGTGTGTGTGTGTGTGTGTGTGTGTGTGTGTGTGTGTGTGTGTGTGTGTGTGTGTGTGTGTGTGTGTTGTGGCATTATTCCCGGTCCTTCTATGACTCCCTATACCCTCACATCCAGGTACTCCTGTTAGAGTGCAAAAGCAACAATTTGCCAGCAGGCTGCCTTGGGAAACATGCCAGTACTACTAGTTCCATGGCTAAATGTGCTGTAACGCCAGTTCTGATCTCACATAAACTGATCAGCTATGGTTCTGACATGCTCATTAGCTGAGCCAGACTTGGTTTAGTATGCACTCTCTTCTCAAGTAGACATCAACAAATCTTCTACATTTCAGTAGGTCTGCTGACATCAAAGAATGATATAAATTCACCACAAAAAGTCAATATGGCATGGAAATCAAATCAGAGACCATTATGAAAACATATCACATAGGCCACAAAATTTGAGACTATTTTGACATTTTGATGATGACCAGAAATGAGAATGAAAAACTGTGTTAAATATAAATGCCATCCTAAAAAAAAAACAAAAGTGTTGCATGAACACACCTACAGAGAGAGAGAGAGAGAGAGAGAGAGAGAGAGAGAGAGAGAGAGAGAGAGTGTGTTAATGTATGTGATAACTTTGGTCTTCTCAAAAATATGCCAGAAGCACAAGAGCAATATTAAATGGATGAAGGTTTTAATATGCTTATTATTTTCATACTCTGGTTGTGGAAAGAGAAATGAAGTTAGAGAGATGCAGAAACAGAGACAGACAGAGGCACAAGAGAGGCACAGACAGAAGACAGATACTGAGATAGCAGCATTTCTGCAACATCTGCGGAATTCAAGTTGAAACAATTTTTTAAAGTATATTTCAGATTAAAAAAAAAAAAAAATTGTTACCATGTTCGATTTTATTATAGAAGACTGAAGATGCATTGAATATTGATTCATTATGATTGCTAAAGGGATGGGATGAAATATTTTCCCTTTCCCTGTCATATAGTGATATACATGAAAATCAAATGTCTTGTCACACTCATTCTGCTGCATTTTTGATTTTTTCACACAAAGGTTATAACTTAACCCCCCTCCCCCCTTCCAAAAAACAAACAAACAAACAAAAAAAAAAAACAAAGAAACATACAAAAAAAGTAAAAATGTGACATATTTTCTTATAAACCGATCATTGTTTAGCTATTTTGTTTCATTTATTTACCTGCAAAGCTTCACCAGAACTACCACTCTGTTGTTGACTTTCACCCTACAAATCAATGAGAACTACATAAGCTATAAACAATCACATGAGAGAGAGAGAGAGAGAGAGAGAGAGAGAGAGAGAGAGAGAGAGAGAGAGAGAGAGTGAGAGACAGACAGACAGAGAGACAGAGACAGTGAGAAGCAAGGAGACAAACAAAAAAAAAAACAACAAAAGGATTCAGAAAAGAAAAGCCACCTATTAAGGTATGCATATTTAGATCCAACAATCAATTCCTATAAGTTCATCTGTTGCAAACTTGCTTTTCATTGATTACTTAATGAAAAACTGTGTATAATCCCTCACTTTCAACATGATCCTTTTGCACCCACATATTGAAAATAATGACTTTTGAAAAAAATTCAATCCCAGTCAGGATATTCTAAAAAAGCACTGTACTGACTGATATTGCTAGTACACAATCTTATTAAGAGGATGTTGTTTCAGTTTGTGATGGAACAAAAATACAGATTTAAAACAAAATTAAACTCATACAGTATGAGATGATTTTAGTACAAATACATTTTCAGGGAAGGGGGGTACTGGTATTGAAGGATGGGGGATGTAGGAACGAATGGGGTTTTCTGAGGCAGAGGGGTGAGATGGATAGTGTGAGGAAGGAGCAGAGGATGTGAGAAGGGAAGTGATGAGTGTGCGCACTTTTTTCCTTGATACATGTACTAACCTTTGGCAGACTTGTCATATCCAATTTGTTTTATAGTATTCCGGATGACCCTCTGGAAATTTACATGTGCCTTGGACGTGATGTCCCCGCAGACGAGGATCATGCCTGTCTTGGCAGCAGACTGACAAGATACATGGGAAAACATGTCCTGTCGCAGATGGGCATCCAGAATGGCATCACTCACTTGGTCGCAGATTTTGTCTGTAAATGGCACACACACACACATACATGTATGCATGCACACACGCGCACACACACACGCACTCGTGTGCATATGCACACACACACACACACACCTCATTACTATGAAAACCAATTAGCAAAGTGAAGTTATTCTTTTAAAATTATTCATCCCAATTTGTCGTTAATGTTTTCTTTTGTTTTACACCTTCCATTTATCATACTGATTGATAACAAAAGCTCCCTCGAAGTCCCAGTGTGGCTGCCCACGTGGCAGGGTAATCAAAAACGGTCAAGCACGTAATGTTCTCATCCCTAGCTGATGCATTTGTACTATAGCGTTCAAGTGCTTCAGCTGCTTGGATGATCCCTGGAGTCTTTTAGCCAGGGTACAATGACAACAACACAATGATAACAAAAGCAGCTAACAATGAATTTTTCTTTTTTTATTTTCTGTCATTGATGAAATACAACTATCAATAATAACTCAATAACACTTCTGATGGAGCACTGCCCATTGCCACTTCTTGCCAGTCTTTCCAGAGTTGCACTTTGTGAAAGCTTTTCTTTTCCCCTTACACTGCAGGATCTGCTTCCATAAATACAATATGAACAACCACTTTCTGAGTCACATAAAAATTTTTCTGAACAGCCACAATTATGTTACACATTTGTGTCTAAATGAAGTGAAAATGTAATCACAGTTTTCCAAGTGAACAATGCACAAAAATTTAACACCAATCATAACTATATTTTATGAGACAGAAACTTTTCAAAATGAAAATGCCCCCGAAACACCAATGTAAAGTTATAACTCTACAAGCCTTTCTTACTTTTATGGTGTATGTATGTGTGTGTATATATATATATATATATATATATATATATATATATATATATATATATATATATATATCAGCCCTGATGAGGCCCTTTGCAGTCAGCTGGGCTATAAGCAACATCATCTTATATATATATATATATATATATATATATATATATATATAAAGTAAACAAAGTAACAATGTGTTTTGATCAAATGCTATTTACAGTATATGATCACAAACTCTTTTACAGCAAGCTATTGAATATATACTGTGTCAGATTATCAAGCAGCACAGGAGACTACATAAAGATCTGCAGACACCAGTTATGAAAAGAAAAAACTACAAACGAACTTACTTCAAACAACAGCCTAAGTAAGTGAAGGTAAATAAATAAAAAAAAAAAAGATTCTGTGTCTACACAGGTGAAAGACGATGTTGTACAGTCAAAGAGTAAACAATAAGATATGCTAACTAGTTCCACTTCTAACAGAGAGTTCTCAAATTCAGGAGAAACAGCTGTCATGTGAATTAGCATTTAGAGGCAGAAATGTAAAAACACTGTAAAGACTAAAGGTGATAGGGACATGAAACCTACTCCTTATCTACATGTCAGCTGTCCACACAAAAAACAAAAAATAATAGAAATGTCAGATCGGTCATCATGATAACCGTCAAGTGTTATCAGTCAACTGAATTATATTTTTCTATATTCTGTATATACATACTATTTGCTGCTGCACCTGTAGAATGAGTTTGTTGACTGGATTCCTGGAGAAACTGAGATTTATTACAAATTCTTGCTGAACATGCATGAATTTAGATATTTTGAAATTCAAAAACTACTCTGTGAGGTAAAGGTAAGGTAATGTTGCTTGTAGTCCAGCCGATCCCCTAATGGCCATATCAGGGCTGTCACCACGTTGAAGTCAAGCCATTCATTCACACGACTCTTTAAAATCATCTTCTAAAACCCACCTGAAATTTTGTTAAAAATCTTTCCACTATAAAAAAATCTCTGATCAGATGAAAAATGTTAATCTCTTTCAAAAATGCAAGATCGCAACAGGTGGAACATTTTTGAATAAGGTTGTCATGGACTCTGCAGTAAAATGTGTGAAGAGAGCAGGATGTGATGATATCCCTATTTGCTAGAAACACTCTCTAATTAATTAATTTAAGTGTGGAGGGGTGATTTCACTTGATCTTGAGCCAACAGATAAACATGAACTAATAGCTTACCCAAAATTACAAGGTTTTAAAATGAAATAAGACAATGATTGCAGATATTCTATGACCAGTGTTCTCTATCTTCTTTGAAAGTGAGACTCATTGGGACCTTTTCCCAGAAATCTGAAAGGTCCTTGAGCCAAGTAGATGAATAAAACGGTCTAAAATACAATGTTACTTTTATTTAAGCTACTTGCCAGGTCTGTTGGCTGCCCTTCTGGCTAACAGCAACGTAAATAATAATAACAGAAAAAGAAATTCCTGTAACCAGTGTTCATAAAATTCCTGCTTCTTCCACTTTCTCCAAACTTCCTTGTAACTCGCTTGAAGGTGAATTACATGTGTAGCCTTCCATTGGAGAGACTCATACGGATGTATTGGCCTGGACATGCTGGAGTTAATTAAATTTAAAGGAAACGAGAGAGCAGACACACTGGCTGGCAAGGCAACGATAAGAACTGGATTACAGCTTGGCCGATCTGATGTGGTAAGAAATCTTAAGAATCACTTAAGCAAACAAGAGCAAAGCACTATACCACAGACCATCTTTCAGATCTGAACATCAAGAGAGGAAGTGGCTGCACATCCAGACTTAATGGAAGAGCAAGAAACATCACCAACCAAACACTGGAATAATCTCAAGATCAACACTGCGAAGACTTCTAGAGATTGGACCAAACTCATACTGGGCCTTTCCTATAACAGACACAAAAGATGAAACACATGCCAACTGAGATAAGAATTTGAATCTCTCAGGGCCCCAGTGCATACTGTAGACGTGCGTGTCCTGGTGTGTGTTCATCAGTGAGATGATGCCACATCATGAGTATGCAAGTGTTGGTGTGTGAATGTGTGTGTGAGAGTGTGTGTGTATGTGTGTGTATGCGTATGTGTATGTGTGTGTGCAAATATGTGTATGTGTGTGTGCATGGGATGTGTGTGAGGGGGAGGAGTTGTTGTTCTTATTATTGTGTGTATGGGTGCATGTGCACTGTGCATGCACGTCTATGTTACAAGTATTTGATGGTCTTGTTCTTGTTCTTGATCCCAAGTCATCTTCTTAACATTCACGCACGCAGTCACTACACACACACACACGCACGTGCACACAATGTGTGCATGTGCACATCCACACACTTGCACACATACACCCATACACATGAACGCATAAATGCACACATACACATGCATACACGCCCACATACAAAGACACTCACATACACACAGATATGTACACATATATATATATATGCAAATACGTGTGCTCACACAAACCCACACAAATTACACACACACTTCTGCACACGCACACACACACATGCATGCTGGCACACACGCGTCCACACATACACACAAACGCAAACACATGCAAGGGCACACATATACATGCACACACACACATGCGCCCACGCACATACATGGGCCCACGCCCACACATCATACACACACGTTTACACTGACTAAAAACATTAAAACAAAAACAAAAAATCATGGTAGGTAGGCACTCAATGTTTGACCAGCGCGTTGGGCTAATGCGTCGCCACGAGACCCTCTTCTTCAGTTCTCTCATCTTAGTTGTTAATTCATTTATCCATTAGCTTCAAATCATGTGTAGTGTTGTCACAAAACATAGCGGATGTGGTGTAGTGTATATGGACTAGTCCGCACGCAGTGACGCCTCCTTGATTTAAACTAAAAACTGAAACTGAGCAATAATGCATCACCATGAACCCGGCGATCACGTCGATGCACGCACAGTTCAAACTGTGTTACCTGGATGCCCTTCTCCGACTGATTCTGATGTAAAGAGAAAAGTAGTCTCTGAAGGCTCTCCGTTCGTTGAAGCCATGGTGATTCGAGAGTGGTTGTTAGCAAAATGGCGGATACGCTTCAATCTTGCCGAAAGATACCGATGGTGTCACGGGAGACTATTCGCGTAGGCTTATGACGGAGTATCATATCAGGATCAGGATCAGGATTTGTGGCGTTGTATCAAACAACTATACCAGTTTAGGCTTTTTACGCCACTTCTGTATATACATATTTTTTTTACATATGTCTGTTGGCCCAGTCGTAGACAAGCTCAGTGTAATTTATCCTTCAAATTCATATCTTATTTTAGTTATTAATTCATATTCCAAATCAATGAGGTCATACATTAATACAAGGTGCACGTTTGATGCTAGTAGTAAATTCATTCGAAATTTGGTTATTTGTTAGTAAATGTAAATTTCCTGGAATATAGTTTAAATCGCTTATATTCACTTTTCCATGTATTATTTGTCTGTGGAGTACAAAAAAAAAACATGCTTTATCAGCATCATCAATACCATTAAATATATGTTTGAATCAAGTCCCCTCAAATTCTTCTTGCATTGGAAGTTGTAAATATTTTAATATTTCCAGGTATGATTAGTCCTTTATATTATAGATCTTCTTTGTTGCTCTTCTTTGAACCTGTTCTAGAGCTTCTGACTGTCTCTTTAGCATAGGATATACCATACAGTATTGCCATATTCAAGAACAGGTCTAATTATAGTCTTACATAATTGTCAAAAGTGTCCTTTTCCATAAATGTAAATGTTCTTTTTATTATTCCAACATTCTGTTGGCCTTGTTAATACTGTTCGCAATATGTTTGTCAAATAATAAACTTTTGTCAAAAAGTCACACCTAGGTCTTTCTCTTCCTCACATTTAGATACTTTTCCTTCCTTGTGCCCAATTTTTATATATAATCCTTTTGTGGGTTTGATTTTCCAATATGAAGTACTTTACATTTTTCTGCATTGAAATATAGGTTCCAAGTATCGGACCACTGTACTAACGTTGCAATATCCGTTCGTAATTCCTTACACAATTTCAGAGAGCTATAAAGGTTTGTGTCAACTGCAAAAATTTTACATGTACTCTTTAATTCTACAGAGAGATCATTTATAAACACCGTGAATAATATTGCTCCTAAAATACTGCCATGTGATATCCCACTAATAACACATCAGCACTATGAGATAAAGAACTATACTAATCCTTAACTTTTGAGTTCTTTTTGATAACAAGTCTTTGACCCAACCAAGTACATTTCCTACTATTCCATAAGACTCCAATTTCTTTAAGAGAATTTCATGTGGTACTGAATTGAATGCTTTTCTAAGTCTAAATGCAATACATCCATATTCTTTCCTTTATCTATCTCCTTTGTGAAGTCTTCCATCACTTATAGTAGTTGAGTCACACAAGATCTTTTTGCACGAAATCCATGTTGGCACTCAGTATATATTTATTTTCTGTCATATATTTGACACTAGCCTCCCTAATGAAAGATTCTGAGATTTTGGATATAATGCATGTTAACTCGCTGGTCTATAATTCTCTGGGTCTGTTCCGTACCTTTTATGAATACTGGTATGACTGTAGCTGTTTTCCAATCTGAAGGAATCAATTCTTCAACAGATTTAGAAAAGAGTATATAAAGTGGTAAGGCAATCTCCTTATTTGGCTCCTTTAACAGTCTTGATGGAATGGCATCAGGACCATATGCCTTATTTGGGTTCAGAGATTGCAGTTTCTTCTTTATTGAATCAACAGAAATATCTACATTTTCCAGTTCTATACCTTTTGACATTGAAGCTGGTCTAAAATTAGACGCATTATTGGTATCTTCTTTATGAATACACTAGAAAAAAAAAAAATGCATTCAAAATTTCTGCCTTACCAATGTCTGTCTCTACTGTTTCACCTTCTTTAGTCACTATCAGTGGCATCTTAGCCTTTAGCCTGCTCAATGTAGATAATTTTATGATTTTAGCAAGAAATATTTTGGTCTTTTTCTCGCACTTTTATAAAGCATATGTGTGGTTTGAAAAATTTTGAATCAGTGCAAGGCAATATTTGTTTGAAACATAAGGTGTATCCAGTGTTTATCAAGACGATTTTTGAAACTGTTAACAGTTTCTGCTCCAACAACACTGACTGACAAGTTAGTTTACTGTAAATGACTTTCAACATGGGTAGTCCGACTTTCCCGGACTAGGTTACAGAAATGATAATTTAGAAAAAGAGGGGGTGGTTTACTGCCAGGGCATAGACAAAGTACAGGACAAAATACAATGCATTTCGACCTCTTGGGTCTTCTTCAGGCAAAAGCAAATAACATTTAGGACAGTGAAAACGAAGAACGAGAAACCACTTGCCTTCTCATATTCGGCGCAAGATCAAAATGGGCACTTTGATCTGGCTTCACTTAGTTCTTCCACAGAGGGATATGTTTTTGATATCGATAAAAGAATGTTCATGCGGAAAACTATCTGGATCAGCCCCACAAGCTATTCAATCCAGATTTGGCTTGATTTGTAGAAATTGTACAGAACTCTAGGTTCCCCGTGCTAGAATTGATCTCTGGCCATCTTCTCTGGAGCCCATTTCCACTGCAGCTGAAATGTCAGCAAAACTCAGAATCTTACAGATGAAAATTGTTTACTTACTGTAACAAATGCTAGCTGTGTAGTTATGCAGTATCTCTACTTTTTTTTTTTTAGCGTCAGAATCTTCAGCTGGTTAAAGGTAGACAGCTAAGAAAGAAGATCTGATATCAACAATGCCTATCCACATGCATATTATTACTATATTATCAACAACATACATTTTTTACTTTCCTTCCTAAAGTGATCTTTGCTGTTTACTCTTTCAAAATAAACTGCTACTATCATTTATATGCAGTGTTAATGCATGCAAATGTCGATATACAAAACGTTTAAAATGTAACCATGTAGTGTTTGTGTATGTGTTTGAGCCAGCATACTGTATATAATAATAATACATTTTTTTTTATAGGCATGGATGGGGTGGATAATGGTGTTACTTTTTTCCCCCCTCCTTTTTTACATTGGCTTCCTACCTTTTTATTCTGCCCTTCTATTCCCCACGTAACGTTAATAAATATTTGAATCTACACTCTCTCTCTCTGCCCTTGACAATATTGTCTTGTTTCTCACCGGGCTTAGAAGCCAGTGTTACATAATGAACAAGAATGAATATATGCATGTGTCAGTCAGTCAATCATTCCCCCCCTGAGCGCTGGGGGTCGTTGGGGGGATGTGATGAGGCAGCCGCCGTTTCTCTCCAGGCTCTTCTGTTTGTAGTTGTCGTGAGGAGATCTGGCATGCATGTGTACTGCCTCATGAATCCCTGTCCAGGCAATGCTGATGATGCTATCATGGTGACTGAGTGACTGATGCTTCTTATCTGCTCTTTCTGCAGTGTGTGTGTGTGTGTGTGTGTGTGTGCAGTGGGGAAATTTGATAAAATTAGAGCTTTTACCACAGTGCTTTTTCAGAAATAAAATGATTAACGATAAAATTGCCTGATGTTTTCATCCTGATTTTCTTTCACCAGTTTCAGCAAGTACCTAACATATGCACATACATACAAACACTCATCACCTGTTCTCTGCCATTGTTGAGAAGACATCAAACACAGTTGAAACATACCAAAAAAAACATACATTCTTAAAAGAAAAAAAAGGAAGGGGGGGGGGGGGGGGGGGGGGGTGGGGACAGAAGGAGGAGGCATGGACAGAGTGAGTGAGGAGGGGGACAAGAGCGCATGGTGTGGGGGCATGGTGGGAAGTTAACTTGGGACAGGACCTAGGAAGGAAGGGTGAGGGGGCTGAAGATACAGAGAAAAACGTGATGATGGAGTGATAGGTGGAAAATGAAAGTATATCTCTAGTGATGGATGTGTGGACATACAGTGCATACCCAGCACATAATAATGTACCAAATGAGTGGATATGAACTGGAGGGGCAGGGTTGACGAACATGACAAGACAGTTTGGGACGAGAAAGGATGGAACAAGGGGGCCTGGAGGGGGGAAACAAACAACAGGTGCTGAAATTTGGAAGGAAGTGGAAGGTGTAAGAAAAAGAAAGTTTTGAAATGAATATATATAAAAAATAGAGAAGTGGAGGAAAAGGGAGAGAGAGACACAGAGAGAGAGAGAGAGGAAAAAAACAATGAATTACAAGTGAAGGAGGGGATGGGGGTAGGGGTTAGCTGTATAAAGATGAAACAAATTTTATTCACACTGCATAGATAGTGAAGAATAAAAAGATTCAAAGGCTTACCTAATTATCATGAAACTACTTTTAAATGCTATGTATCTCTTGTTTTAATTTAAACATTGTTCAAAAACAAACAGAAAATGAAAATCATAATTTAAAAAAAAAAAAAAAAAAAAAGGGTTCGCAAACCTTCATGTAAGCCCGATAAAACTATGAATACCAAGCAAACACCAAGATCTATACTTTGTAACTAGGGAGCAGATAGAGATAGGTGAAATGTGATGACTTAGGATCAGCTTTAACTAAAAATAATCATGGCACTTGTACAAAAAAGCAGGGGTGGGGGTGGGATGGGGGGGACAGGGGGGTGAGGACCGAATAGAATGTGGTCAGGTGAAGGAATTAAGGAAGTTGTGGAGGTTATATCGTGTGTGTGTGTGTGTGTGTGTGTGTGTGTGTAGATAGATAGATTACATAAAAAATAAGGAGGAGGGGGAGAAGGAGGGGCTATGAGAGGTTATATCGTGTGTGTGTGTGTGTGTGTGTGTGCGTGTGTGTGTAGATAGATAGATTACATAAAAATTAAGGAGGGGGAGGAGGGGCTATGACTTGAGGGGCAGGACAAGGTGGGCGGATGAGGTAGTGGGAGATGACGTGGGATGTAATGGAGTAGATATAGGGAGAGGAAGGAGGGAGAAGATAAGTGTGATAGAGAGATAGACAGGAAAGGAAGATGGTTGGAGCAGATAGGGAGGGGAGTTACACAAAATACTGATCAGAAAACAGGGGGGGGGGGGGGGGGAGCCCAGGCAGAGAAAACAGTGTTACTGATACTCTACAGGATAGATGTAAAGAAACCAAATAAATATCTGTGTGTGTGTGTGTGTGTGTGTGTGTGTGCGTCTGCGTGTAAATAGATATGCAGCTCTTCAGTCTTGGAACTGGACTTGAATGAAATGGTGGATCAGTTTAATACAAAGTACTTGTATTCCTGATAATAATTCCAGATGAAGTTTTGTTACAACTGTATGTACACATTTGCCATAGAACTCTAACAAAGGGTTGGTATTGTTAGTTCCTCTTCAGAAATCTCAGCTGTGATTTCTGCATTTATTGAATAAACAACAATTGTGTATACACAAAGATAATCCGAGCCTCAAAGCTCTTTTGTGATTTTCATCACTAAAATACGAGCTTATTGGTGATACACCTTTGAGATAATAATCAATGGAGAGATGCTCCTTTGATCTCTTGAGTCATTAATATACCTTTCTTAACCTATTGTTCTCTTCCCATGTGCCCTCCTTTTCAGATTTAGGAAGAGGGTGTGTGAACAAGACTCTCACTCAATCGTTCGTCAAACCCATCCCCTGTAGGAGCAGCAATAATGAGCAGGGATAACTGTGTATGTGATGTCTACTGGTAGAGGTCTACTACCAAAAAAAGTTGCAGTCAATTCAACCTAATGAATGTGGGGATCAGGTCAGGCTTTTTGCAATGTAGGACATATAAAGGGCCAGGAACTGCTTCTCTTACATTGAATTTTGGAGAACAACAGTTGCTTATAACTGAAAGCTCCACTGGATAGACTTGGGGCATTAAATGTGGTGAAGAACAGTGTCCTACACACTTCATAGGTGCATTGAAAACTGTTTCTAGAGAAGTCCATTAAAAGAGTATTTTGCTAAGGTTTGAGTTGCATGCGCTTCACTTTGTGACACATGTGTGCATGTGTGCAGCACACATTAAATTAAAACACACACACATACACAAAAGAATTTGCACTTTGATGCTTTATTTGTCACACTCACTAAAGCAAGAACATGTAAGGAGGAGTAAGAACAACACTGTATGCAAAAGCACTGAGAAACATTGATGTAAAAAAAAAAAAAATGGCCTGGTTAAAAATCTGATCATATTTGGTTTCAAAAACAATATTAAAATTCATCACAGATCAGCAGTTATCTTTGTTACAACAGTCTAAAAACAACACTGATGATTGGACGGTTGAGCTGCTGAAAAGCTGTTCAGCTAAAGGACGGATAACATATTACATTATAAAGGCCATTCACTTTCATTTTCATAAAATCAAGTCCAGACCCCCCCCCCCCCCCCCCCCCCCCCCCCCAAAAAAGGAGGAAAAAAAAGCTTAAAAAAAGAAAAAAAATTGTTATGTAACATTTAATAATGTATACATCTTGGCACTCTGAAATAAACAACAACATATAAATGGATATACCCTTTTTTCAGTTCTTTCTATTTTTCTTTTTTTTTTTTTTTTTTTCCCCTGCTTTTTTTTCAAAACTACACTTCAATACATATGACTAGTGGTAACTGATTTAATTTTTGTGGTGCATACAGATACATGCATACGGCTGAATTGTGTGGGCAGCACCAGCAGAACTTACAAATCTGTGCAAATCACCTTCATTTGTAATAGTCAACTTTTAATATCAGACTTGTCGAAAATACTTATAAAAAAGGACAAAAAAAAAGGAATATGTCATATGGATGTTCGATACACACATCTCATAATGTATTAGAGCTTTTCATGGATGTCTTTTTGAAAACAAACTATTTAGCACCAATTAAAGTACCTGATATTTATCATCTTCAGCTTTTTCTTTTTCATCAATTATCTGTTCAGTTATATTTTCTATGGGAAGTGTCAACAACATCTTAAAAAAAAAAAAAGAACGTTTGAGTCTTTACCACATATATATGGTGTTATTTGTCAGAGATTGTTAGATTGAAAAAAAGAAAGATGAAAGCTTCAGACAGGAAGTAAAGTTTTCTGTGGTGAGAAATTATGTAAACATCAAAAACAATGAGCTCAGCAGACTTCAATTCTAAAGACGCGAGAGAAGATGGCTGCCAGCTGGATGGTCTGGAGGTATGAAAGATCAATACTACCTTTAAAAAACATTTAGTCACTCTAAATGCAAGTCAGGTAAATATATATATATATATTTCCACTCATGGGGACTAGACAATGACAGATTGAGGCTAATATGACTCCTATTCAAAATCCCTCTGCCCTTGGCCAAAATGAAGATCATGTTAAAACACACACACAAACACAGACAACAGACAAATGATTTCAATTATCATCACTGAATGTAATTCTGCTGACTGACTATATTGATTTTCATACCTTGGATGGGTGTAACAGACAGTAAACCATGCCCTTCTTTGCTCTGTTTAAATAACGTACACAAATTTCCGCTATTTCACCAGAAGCATGGTCCCAATGTGAATATGCATATCTAAGGCAAGATAAATTCAAAATACAAGTCCATAAAATCTTCACAAACATCATCAAAATAAATTCACAAGGCCTGTTGCTTGTCAATGTTCTTTTCTCAACACCCCCCCCCCCCCCCTTTCCAAAAATGCTTATTTTCCTTCAGCAAAGATAAAACATGTACTTCACCATCACAGTGGAACAGTCAAGCTGGATTACAACTGACTAGACACAGAACTCTTGATCACTGATCATTTCAGACTCCAATGGTTTGGATATGATCATAGATAATCAGGGATGAGACTTGGAAATTCAACACAAAAAAAAAGAAGAAAAAAAAAATGGGAGGGGTCTGGGGACCACCACAGGCCCCCAGTAAGGTTCAGAAGCAATGCCCCTAATAGGGACCAGGGAGAGAATCCCCTTGTAGGTAGAGAGTTTTGTTTGGTGTTCAAAAAAAAAAAAAAAAAAAAAAAATGACATTAGTACTATCATGACGTTCATCAAGATTTTCCCCCCTCTCCTGCTGGATCTGTACTTCAAGATATCACTGCACAACTGGCAATGTGCCTTCCCAGGTTGATTTTAACCATCTCTGACCAAGGTGGACTCAAATATCTTCCCTACAACTACTTTTTCTTCGTCTTGATCTTTCTACAAAAGCAGAATGCTCTCTTCAAGCCAAGCCAAAAGTGCCAGCAATTTTTTTTCTTATTAAATCATCTTTATCCATGCTTTGGGCCAGACTCTTTGTGAAACATCTTGCTGTTGAAATTTCGCTGACACATGAGTTCTCAGTGTGGTTATCAAAGGGATGTAATCAAGCAAGTGATTCAGTGCATTTTGAGTCTAGTAAGAATTCTACACATTTAGGAGTATGCATTAAACTGTCCACCACTGATGGAAAACTAATTTGTCACACACACATATATATATATATGTATATATACATCCCCCTTTGACTTTTTCATTAAGATTTACATCTCAAGATTGACCCCTGGGGGCTCTCAAATGGGCGGAAATCTATCAAAAGACTGAAAAATCTCATCTCTGCCAACATGGTAGGGTGGAGATTTGGGAAGCAGTATCAGTAAACAGCGCTATACTAAGGAAAAGTAATAATAATCAGGAAATGGATGACTAGCAAATGGACCAAAAACAAACTGTACAGCTAAATTGCACAGGGGTTGTACAACATTCAAAGTTGCTCTACTCTAGAAACTGGATCCAAAATACAGAAAGAAGTACCATTAAAGTCCACACACAGAGTTTTCCCATAGCTCCATCCTACCAAAACTAGATGAGGTTTACTGTGACTGAACATGCAAGTATGTGAATAAATATGATTGTGATGATGCAGAATGTGCACACAGAAATCTAACCAGCATACCCTATCTCTTAAAGTGCTGCTGAAGATGGAATATGGCTGCCTTATTGGCGGGGAAAAAAAAAAAGTCATACACACAAAAACTCCACTCCCTTTTTTGAGTAGATGGGATTAACACATCTGTCCATATAGGGAGAGTCCGCAGGAGTATCAGCCTGCGTACACAGAAGAAGAAAGAAACTGCTGAAGACAATGCTCTTCAATGAGCGACTGTCAATGTCCTTATGGAGAGATAGTGCTGACTGATCAGATCAGCCATTACAGTTTGTCTTCACCTCGTTTGAATAGGACATTTTGTACATTTGAATAAACTGCAATCTTAAATGTAACACAAACTTTTCACTACCCTCCACAGCTTTACTGTGGGAAGCTTGCTCTCCATTCTTCCCTCCAATCCTGCCTATAACTATAGACCGAGCCTCTCAAAACTGTAACACAGCACAGTTCTTCCTTAGTTCTACATTACTGTGAGCTGTACTGATAATATCAGTATGGAGAGGAGGGGGGAGCAAAGCCAGCTTGTACTGCCTCTTTGGGCCAGGAAACTAGAAGCTGGGCACTGTAAAGGTGTGCATTCTAAAGTAAGATTCAGCAGCCATTGGATAAAAGTTTCTAAATGCAGTCGGTCCACAAACAGAGACATCCATTATTATACAAAAATGGCTTAACCAACAAGAACGACATTTCCTTTCCTGAAAACATTGTTAGTGTACCTACCTAGCTGAAATAATGATGAAATGAAATCATGTAAGACAAATGACACCTTTAAAAAACAAAGATGAAAGGAACTGCAAATAAACTTCCTCAATGTCATTTAACAATTACCCTGTAAGCAGATAAACATCGTCTAAAAACATCAACACCTTAAGCTGACACCTGTATAAATGAGGTTTGTTGGTATGATTTATCAACAATTGGTATGGGCAGCAAAACACTGCTCACCTTATCCGAAAATAATGAAACCAGAGAAACTGTCTGAACAAAAACAATCCTTGGAAAACCATTCCATATGGGTACAAGGAAACTTACCACAGGCCCCAAATCACTGTAAGAAATCAACTTTTTGGTGTGAATCTGCAACAAGCAGGGATTTAGTTCAGTCTGACCTTTGACAAAGCAATCAAAACATTTTCAAATGGCTGAAAAATTTGCTATACAACTGGCCCACAAGCCGGCAGTTTCGTTCATTAATTGTCACAGCCCATGTGGATTTATCAGAGATGTGAGCGAAGATGGAAATCAGGTTCACAGAATTCAGATTCCTGACTTCATAGATCACACACCTGTAGATCTGGCTGCAATCATTGTGCTAAAGGAGAGACTTCCCATGCCAATGTCACATTATTCCATGGCCTTTTTTATGCACTATCATTCTGATGTTTGCATTCTGACAACCATACGGTGCAGTGCCAACAAAAAAACAGCTATCCAATCACCCTGCTAAACTTTCCTCTCTTTCGGAAGAAACGGACGAGAAACCAAACAGTGAAGTTAAATAAGATGTGGGGTGGATTTGTGTTGTGTGAGCAGAACCAAAGTGTTTGGTACTGCATCAGCTCTGTATTTTATGTGAATTCATTTCAGTCAACTGACTGCTGAAGACAACTAGCGAAGTTCTGGATATGGACCAACAGGTACTGAAAATGGCCTACACAACTATTAAGTTTTCAGCCAAATGGCCTAACATTACTATTTCTAGCTATATCCTGAACAAGGTAGCCATTTTTTGTATCACTCTTTCCACTCTCCAATGGTGAAAAAAAAGTGCCAACCATCAAATCATTTGTTGGAGTCTTTCTTCCCCCAAACCTTTTCAAATCATTTATTAAAAAGGGAAGAAGGGTAACACATGAGATAAGCGAGAGAGAGACAGAAGAGCATCTTAACATAAGTTTCTGTGCAGTTAGGTTTAAAGATGACATCCATCATACAAATCTAATTCTAGCCAATATTAATGCTTTCAAGTATACTTCTTCTGGTCTAACACTATCCATTTTAAATCCTGATATAGAATAATCAATTCTCTACCTGGATCTAGTTATATACTCACTTTGTCATATATTCATTCTTCTTTGCTACTAAATTTTCTTTTAAAGCCTCAACAAGTGTTACATCTTCCAATCTTTCTTTAATACAGTGAGCAATATTTCCAACAACGTACATCATTATGGCAAAATTTTTCAACAAATTTCCCTGTATCAAACTGATGAACATGACACACATGAGTAAGTAGGACAGAAATATACATATATAATAAAAGAAAAAATCCATAACATGTCCTGGATGACAGGGCGTCTGTTCTACATGGACAAAATCAGAACACTTCCGTCTGAAAAGAGTCACACATTAATGATTCAAACATGAATGAATCTAGAGGAGAGTTAAAAAAAAAAAAATTGTCAGTTATTTTATAGCAGCAGTATCACAACAGCAACTGTGGTCATTTTGCAAGGCACATACTAGTAAACTGAAAAAAAAACAGACATATCTTCAAGACAAAAAATGTTTTAAAGTGAATTACCTGACCAACTCAAATGCCGCATATTTCTTTCTGATGAAAAGTGAACTTTAACACATAGAGTGTTGTTTCAGATTGGATGACAAGCACTCACAGAGCAAGGATTCTTTCAAAATGTCGTAAGCAGGGAGTAATAAAACAACTGCGTAGTTATGTTACCAGATTAATTTTTGAATTCTTTTAAACAGGATTCTTTCAACAAACATGATCATTCTCATTGCAGGAAGAATTTGTATCTACTTCCAGACATTCACCACTATCACATAAAAATGTTCCTTTGTGCAGCACTATTGTATATATGTCTAAAAGAATGATGATCATTCTCCTCGCAGGAAGTTTGTTTCTACTTCGAGACATTTTGATTCATTCCTATCACACGAAAATGTTCTTTTGTGCAGCATTATTGTGCAAATGTTGTCACAGTTAATACAACTCTCTTCTCTTGCTTTTCTCTTTTTTTTTTTTTAAAACAAATGATCTGCTTTGTACACTGACTGTGTTTTTGCTTATAAATGCTCTGTACTGGGCCCTTTACTGAATATTTCACATTACACGTTCATGATCTCTTTCAACTGATCTTCATCCTTGGGTGTCTCCATCAATTATCAATACTCAACACATTGGTCTCTCTATATACCCTTCAAATTTCTGGCCTGTTTACAAATGTTTCTCACTACCGCTAATTTGATCTGTTTGCACATGTTCTATATAGCACCCCTGGCCTCTTTATTTTACATATAATGAATTTCAAAATTTTGTACTGTACATTTCAAAATTCAGTATTTTATGTTTCCTTTCCTTTCTTTTTTAATAGGTAGATTCAGCATTATGTATTAAGTCTCATAACAATGTTTTAAATAATGTGGACTGCTCTTTTTTTTAAACAAACGTTCTGCATTATACAAATATTTTCAAGACGCTCACTTGGTTATGGACTCTTGCATAATTCATAATTATTTTTCATACAAACTTCCTTTGTACGCTATTAAAGAAACTTTGCATCTTGGTATACTTTTTCACAAGAATCCAATAGCACATGACCTACGCTGTTCCAACATTCATCTGTAGAACTCGTATCAATAATACTTGTCCTTTCAAGAGCTGACAAAGTCATGTATATCCATATATCTGCTCTCACTAACCAAATATTTTGTAGCATTATGGGATTCCTTAAAACAAACAAAAAAAAAGACTGTTATGTGACATGAAACAGTTAATGTTTTCTAGTTCATTACTGTGACACTGGTCTGTAATAAACCTTGACAGAGATCACAATTACAGTGACCAACCGTTACATCACAATGTGGGCAGCACATGCAGGCTGATTCTGGAGTCCCATACCTCCACACCAGGCAAACAGTCCCTGATTACATGCATATTTCATCACTTTTTGTGTTTAATGGCACCGACACAATAAACTAAATCCTTTGTGTTTAATATGAGTGGAGAGATCAGACCTTCAATCTATGTTTGAATTAACACAGCTCAGTATACAAACTTCATTATCTGTAAGAAAATATGTCCAACTAAACAAACCTGCACCGGTGCAGGAACTTCTAAGTTTTTCTGTTTCTCTGGCATCTGGCTGAATGTCCCTAAAACACAGCAAGAAATACACTGAGCCACAAGTGTATGAGGCATACATAATTCTAGTTTTGGTTGGCCAAGTGAACATTCCCTTAGGTGCTAACAGGCTGGTCTGCTAAAACATCTTTTGCATGAATTGTAATGAAATATGACAAAATAGATTTTGCATTCCCTGTGTATTAGTGAAAATCTATTCTACTATGTTTAGGGTCTGTTCATTTGTTTAGTTGTGTACTTATTTGCTCTTATCTGATGAAACTTGGTTCCAGTATCAGCTTCTGTTTTATCAAGGAGGTGTCACAGTGTGTGGACTGGTCCATATACGTTAAACCACATCCGCTAAGTTTCGAGACCACACTGCACATGATTTACAGCTGGTGGATAAACGAATTAATGACCGAGTTGAGAGAATTTAAGAAGAGTCTCATGGCTATGACTTAGCAGATGTCTGACCTGCGTATTAGTCCAATGTGCTGGTCAGACCTTGTTCAAGTACTTTCTTTCTGTATGTTTCAGAATGCAACATTTCTGCGACTTTTCTACAACATTAATTTTATTCTTTTCTCACACCGTGCTAAGCACGCTGCGTTCTGCTTCCATAATTTGTGCTCATTTATGCGTACTTCTACACATTTATCTTTCTTGTAATGTTCTACTTGCATCAACTTGTTTTAGCATGTTTGAAAACAACCAAACAGCACTACCGAGAATGAAATTCAGGAGGATAAAACCACTCAATATCAAATTTGCTAGTTTTCTGTTCACACAAAAAGCTCACATAAAAACATTACTGCAATAACAAATTCACACCAAAGCAGAGATACAACACCAACAATAAATTTTCTGATGTAAAAAATAATATTCATTAATTCTAATATGCCTGGTTTTCAGTTGGTGCATGGATTTACAAATTAATAATGCAGTTAATTTGTTTTGTATCTGCGTTGCTGAAGGACAAAAACCCTCCCAAAACTTTAGGTGGAGTGATAACAATTCACCTGAATTTTCATTGGTATCAATGTAGACCATTGTTTCAATTTCTTTAAAACTGACTTTACTGATTTGTATGTATCTTTATATGAAATGGCAGTTTTAAAATGTCAGAAAAAAGGCTTAATTTGCATGAGAAAATGCATCTTCCCTGCTAAATGTTTGAATCTACATGCGTTCTTAGTACTCCTACAAGTCTACTTTCATCTGTCATTCAAAGGTGGAGTTTGTGATTTCCTCCTTAACCCTTTCCTCTCCAAATCAACCTTACACAACCTACCAGCAATACAGTGTTCTAACCTGTAAATATAAGGTTATTTCTTCTTCTTCTTCTTTTTGTTGTTGTTGTTGTTGTTTGTTTGCTTGCTTGTTTTAAGGTTTGAGGATTCTGATTCTGTGGGTGGCATAAACGGTGGGGGAGGGGTAGATAACCCAGGCATAACAAAAAGCAAAAGATCAAGTCTCATGTGACCCAAGAGCAGAAAAAATCCAAACGACGATGCCTGTAAACACTGAAAAAGCCAAGAGCCAAAAGACATCAAGAAAAACAGTCTGGAATGTTTGAAAAACAGGTTGGGCAGATCCGGTGAGGCTGCTTTCCATGTGCTGGTTATAGTGGGCTGGTCAGCAGGTCATCCAGATCTGACAGGATGTCATCCCCATCCTGAAGATAAGACATGAAACATGATGACTCTTTCCTTCAGTCTGAGTACAACCCACTACATCATACATACCATGTCCTAAATGATTAAAATATACAGAAAACTATAAACCAAGAATCGCAAGTTCTTTTACGACTGTCATTCTATCTGTCAAAACCTTCATCCCTCCCTTCCTCCAAACCCCAATAAAATGAAACCAAGTGACCCCATCCCCATCCCTGCTCTCCCCATAAGACCCCCCCCCCCTCCTCTCCTTAAAAGCAACACAATGACAGGAGTAAAATGAAGAAAACAGTGCTGTCTTTTTCATATTTTAAAAATATTTTGAGAACAAAGCCAAAAAATGGAAGAACCTGATACAACGAAAACCATGGAGGACAATACATTTAAAGCAACATGGTGCAATTGTGGTATAAAGTAAATGTGTTATCATGTGGGTTTCGTGTCATTTGTTTACTTTTTTGTTTCCTGATTCATCATCTCCACTGGACAGTTTCTACATGATCATAAATGCATGAAGTAACTAATAAACCGGTTGGTGCCAGAGCTAGATAACCAAAAACTGGACTTTGTTTTTGGGTGTCAACATTGCCATCATGGAAGTTCTTTTGCAATCACTGTTACTCGTGAATGTTCCAGACTAGACCCTCAGATTTAATTCTGCTAGTTTTTGCCTTTTTGTGCTTGTTTTTGCTCCTTTTATCTATTCATTAAATTTGTTAATTTTTCATTCAATTGCTAACAAATGAACATGTCAGATATGGAATGACACACATTATGCACTGTTGCATGCATATTGGTTGTGGTATTTAGATGCTTAACTGGATTATACTTTTAAAAAATTTTCTTCAATGAAATGCACCTTCTTTAAATGAGGGATGAAGGGGGTAGGGTGGCATGCATATTGATTGTGGTATTCAAGTGCTTAACTGGAGTATACTGGTTTCTTCTGAAATAAACATTCTTTAAGGGTGGAATGGATGGGGCAGGGCAGGGGGTAGGGGGACTGTTTGTCAGGAACAAAAACAGTGGCATAAGTAAGTGGAAACTACTCCCCTGGGTGGTGGTAATATGAGGTAAGATCAAACAGGATATTTGCCAATGGTACCAATACAGCTTTGAACCTTTTAGTTCCTCCGACCTGATAGATTTTCCTTGTGCAGAATGATTACTGCTTCCCCTTCTGCCCTGTCTGGCCTGTTGAAAAACTCAGCTCAGTACACAGGACACTAAACTAGTGAACAGTCTTTGCCTTTTTTTTCTTCAAAACACAGCAAAGGAGAATAAACATCCTAGAAAGTTAAACAAATAAAAAAAAAACTCTCCTCTGGCGTCTACTTTCACTAAAAGACTTGCTTACCACAGAAAAAGCAAAAGCACACACATGAAATTCATTACGATAAACGTTTCAATTACAGCATTTCATCTTTGCCTGTAGAACTTCTTTTTTTTTTTTTTTTTTTTTTTTGGAAAAAGTCACACTGAAATGATTGTAATTCTTATATATACAAGCTCTTTAAAAAGTGGTAATTTAAAAGAACTGCAATCTTTAAGCAAAACCACTTTCCAACATGCTTGGTTAACGAAGGGATATAATATGAAAGGAAGCCTATTGTTTTGCCTCTTCTGGAGTCTTAAGTCTCAGATCAGAATGGAACTCTATAGCATCATCTTCATGAAGGCTGCAGTCAATGCTGTTCAGTTCATGTTGTCTATAGCCCAGTTAACTGAAAAGAACCATATCAGGACTGTCACTTCATAACAGCAGTCAGTCACTCTCTGCAATATGCTTGAAAAAAAAAGCATATATGTACAAATCATTAACACAGATTTTCTGAACTGCTTTAAAATCTTTCTTCTGAAAGAAATATTGGGTCAGATGAAAAATATTTATCGCTCTCAGAAACTCAAGAACTACAGAAGAGGGGTCATCTTTGAGTGCTCATTTGGGTGGGTATGCGTGTGCGATATGTGAGCTTGTGTGAGCATGCTCCTGGATGCATGCATATGCAACTGTGTGCATGCATATATGTATATAAGCTTGTGTATATGGGCATGCATACATGTGCATGAGAGAGAGAGAGAGAGAGAGAGAGAGAGAGAGAGAGAGAGAGAGAGAGAGAGTGTGTGTGTGTGTGTGTGTGTGTGTGTTAATTATATGTGGGGAATAGCTGTTCAGAAGATGATAAAGTTATTATTAATGAATAATAAGAAAAATACTACTACTACTATTGCTGATTATAATAATTGATATTTATGATGAAGATGATAATAATAATACTAATAATAATATATATATCTATAATAATGATGATAATGATAATGATAGTTATAACAAAAACAACGATCATGAAAATAATCATGATGACAGTCATGAAAATTATAATGATAGTGATGAATATAATACTAATTGTGATTGAATTACTAATGAAAATAATAATAATCGTCACAGCAATCATCATCATACCAATAATTATATTAATAACAATCATCATCATCATAACAAAGGAAAAGATGTTTAACATGGAAAGCATATTCATACAGATAGTAGTAAGACAAGATTGAAAAACGGTCTGATGCAAAAGAAATAGTAGACTAAGAACAACAACATCAACAAGCACGCACAAAAAAAAAAAAAGAAAAGAGCAACAAATTTTGTATGCAACCACATCCAAATTTCTGCAAAAACTGGAGGGAGATGGGAGGGTCCTTCATTTTGTCTTCACCTGCCATCACATTGCAGACTCTTCTTGCAAGTAAGAACCGCCTCATCTTGCTCTAATACCATAAAGCAAGTTCTTTCTGATACAAATTACTTTCAAACCTGATTCATCAGCATACTTTGGCAGATGCTCATGCTCTCTCACAGTTTTTTTCGATGTTACACACATTATGTTGTCGAAATAACAGACACAGCAAAACTGATTTCACGCACAGAGGTTAGCAAGAGTAGTCGCTCTTTGGTCAGTGCCTCCGCTGCAGTTATTTTTCTCAAGCTCAATTACCGCTCAAGCCCTTTGTCTCCAGAACTGTTTTTCATCGTATTTCTTTTCACTTAATATTTTCGCCAAACATGTGTACAAAATATGGCAAAATCGTATTGGTAAACAGATCTGTCAGAGAGAACATGCTCACCTGCAGTGGGGTGGATGTGAACCCACATGGACAATTCTCAATTTGTCAAACATGGCAATCGATGGATTAGCCTTAGTCTCTGCTCTCCATCTTTCAATACTTCCAGTAAGCTCTAAACCAAGATGCTTAGCATATGTTTAAAAAAAAAATAAAAAAAAAAAAATAAAATAACGCACACAGACCAGGAAAGAAGGCTGGAAACAATGGGCCTTATGAGACAGGATGAGTTTGAGCAACAACAAAAGCACCTCCAAGTAAAAATCATATTCAAAATCAAATGAAGAATGTTACTACACCAAAACACAAATCCTCAAGAAAGAAAAAGAGAGACAAAACTGAAAATGGCATATCATGGCATTTTTCCTCTCGTGAAAAAATGCTCAATGCCCAACAGAATTATATGTACATGCTGGGATAATAGTACATGTTGCAAACAAGAAAGACATACCTCAACAGGACCATATTCAATCAAACAATGGGAGCTTATCTGAGCGAGCATCATCAGCTCCCCTTTCTTTCCAAATACAATTTGTCAACAATTAAACTTGCACCTTATGCTCGAATTAGCTCCCATGCTTCATGTGTTTTTGCACATGAAAGGGTGGTGCTTCCAAAAGTGAGAGCGAGCTAACAGGAAAGAATTACAGTGCAAAAAATTGTTCTAACACTCATTACACCTTGCAATTGGATATTGGGTTTTCAGATTCCCAAAGGATAAGTCAAGGCATGTAATTTGATCAGTTTCAGCTTTAACTGTAATTTTCTCTTGATTTGTAATCACTAGTAATCAAAGTTTTTTTTCTTGAGATATATTTATCACATCTAAAAACATGTTTTTTTTTTTTTTTTTTTTTTTATAAAGCTATAGTTACTAAACGAAACCTAAACAAGTACATTTACAAGGGGAATTTTTTTTTTTTTTTTTTTGAGAAATTTTGGTAATTGTAGCAAAGCTAATGCAAAAATATTGTGAACAACTCAAAAACTGTTGTTAAACACTTTGAAATGACCTACAAGTCATGTGAAAATGAGCTCGATCAACAAAAAACATAAACCTTAGCTTTGAACAAATGTGTACACTTGTACACATCAAACTATCATAGGCCAACATGTGTCTCAGAAGTTCTTTAACCCTGGACTGTCATCATATGTCTATACATGGTGTTTGAAAGATTAAGGTGAGATTAGCAGAATGCAGACTAGAACACACTGAATTCTTGCCCCGACAAGAGCGCAAAATGCAAGGTTATTATTTCTTCTCCTACAGTGTTTTACACAAAATGACGATTAGAGTGTCATAATGAGGAAGCGCCTAAAATTTAGCACTATGACGTAACTGACATGAAGTTGGGTGAACTCCAGCAAAAAAGGAGGCAGCAAGGAGCGCAAGGGCTGAGAAGGGAGAAGAACATATATAAATAAAGAAAACATGAAAAAAATTTTTTTTCACAATGAGCTGAATAAATCAATCAATATCTTTAGCAAGAATAAACAATAATAAAAAAAGAAAAACTTATCTAAACATGAAAGTACAAACAAGAGAGGTGTAAAAAGGGGGGGTGTAGAAATGGGAAGGGAAAGGGACGGGAAGAATAAAAAAGTGGTACAAGAAGAGCGATTGCAGAGAGGAGGCAGAGGAGGAAGAGGGAGAAACGAATATAAAACTAAAAGAAAAAAAGACAAACAAAAAATCTGCACTTTGCCGCATATAATAGAATGATATGATACACCTGTCCTTTAGCCCATGTCTGACTGTTATCTCACCACATTTGTCAAATCTATGCCAACCTCTGTTCACAAATGTATACAAAAATAATGTACATATATGACATTTATTCATTATTCTAACAAGCACTATTACTGTCGGAGTTATGCGCTGTGCAGAGTACATTTCAAAGAAAGCCAGTTCCTCTGACCTGACTGAAAAAAAAATTGTCTGGTTGGAAATGCTGTTACAACAGCTGAAAAATGTATTGATCTGGTCTGAAGCAATGTTTTTATTTTGATGACTGAATTAATCATTAGTCATATTCTTCTTTTTGATGGTTTCATTTTAAAAATTAATTCAACTACATGAGGTGGAATAGGGTCTCATTTGCTGCTGAATGTAAAAATCACAGATTATGTCTTTAATATATTTCATTTTCATTTCTTTATGAACACACTGTCTAAATAATTTAAATAGGTTCCGACAAAAACATTACTATTCCTGCTAATACTACTAATGCTGCGCTACAGGCTTTACAACATATTTTCACATTTCATTTTACATTTTATATCCATGTTTGATGTTTGATTGAATTGTGAATTGAATAATACTTTTATGGGGAAAAAATATTAATTTATCATTGGAGATTTAAGAACGCACAGAAATCTCTCTCTCTCTCTTTAATCATTTCACCGAGTCAATATTTTTTGTTTTGTTTCAACTGAATGAAAATTTTATGCTTATTACAAGTGGAACATAACCAAAAACGATACCTACACATGATGGAACAAGACACATGCCACAAGTGGAATACATGAGAAAAAGAAACCCCCACAAATAAATAACTAATTCCTTTATGGATACCAGTTTGCTTCTTAATAATCATTACTGTTATCAAAAGCTTTTTTTTTAAGAAAAGGAGGTAGCAACATTTTTTTTTTCACTGCTATCATGATAAATCCAATAGAAAGAAAATCATATAATCTGATTCTGTGGAAGCCATCTAAGTTTGCCATGTGTAAAATCACCAGTATAAGCCAGTTATGATAAAGGCATCCAGTCCAGCAAAGTTAGCACAAGAGAAATATTCCCATAGAATAACTTAATATACCTAGTTTGACACACAGAATTGGTTTTTTAGCACATAAATAAACAAACACCCCCCCCCCCCCCCCCCAACGCGCAAAACAACAACAATAAAACCTATGCGTTATTTTTGACAAATGTTCTTCTGATAACACAAAAATAATATTATAAAGTAATACTTAAACCTGAGAGAAACGCAGATTCCAATGAGAGCAAGCAAACAACTGACAACAGTCAGAACAATTTGAAATGAATAATGATAATATAAGGCTGGTTTTTGTAACTCTCTACTCATGTATGTGCATGTGCTTGCACACACGAGCGTGCATCCTCTCCTACAAGTTTCTTCTTTCTTTATCTGCCCTGCAGTCTATGCATCACAGAAAGGCTTCATTCACATGAAGCTCATTTCGGCTCCCTCGCATGAAGCCGCATTGAGGTCTGTCCTTTCACAGCTCCAGTAACACAGGCAGCAATCTATGTTAAGTTATCATTGAGTAAGTCCATGAGAGGAGACAAGGCACTGCTGAAAAGTCACCTTGATGGTGTGCAGTTGTGCCCATTCTGATTCACCTAGTAAGCCCCTTCTGAGGACAAAAAATGACGAGTCACACAGCCAGCATGAGTGAGGCTCTCCCTCCAGAGGACACCATAAAGTCCATTCTATGACAGTCCCCATGTACTGATGACTTCATGATAAACACACAGACTCATCACCACTATGTGCATTCAGAGAAATTGAAAATGAGGTCACTGTGCGAGCATGGCATGAACAGCCACATAATACGTGACTTTTTTTTTTGTTTTGTTAATCATGAACAGTAAGTATTAGAATGAAGAAGACAATACTATTGAGCTCCATTCTGTCTGAGAGTAACTGACACAAACTCTGAGCTTCCTTTCACAATATATCTCCACATTAACCAGTCAAGAGGGATACAGACTTCTGCAGTGATGGTCAGGAAATTTGAGCAACACTCTCAAAAATGCATCAACGAAGTGGTTGAAACTTTTCTTGTTTTCCATTAAAAGCCAGAAAGACAGTAAGTTCTAGGTACGATAAGACAGAGGCAAAACAATGGTGCGAATAAATGCCTCTGATGGGATTCAAACCCACAAGCTGCTAATTCAGAAGTCTGCAATATTATCCACCTCACCACAGCGGATGGTGTTTCCTACAATGAAGCTTGATCTGAAATATTGCCATCCCCTCTGTCAACCCCCCTACTCTATGCCTCTCATCTTCTCCCCCCCCCCCCCCCCCCCCCACCCAAACTCCAACCTTCATGAAAAAGAGTAAAAGATTAACCTGTTCGTTGTCACAGAAACAAAGCTTTCATTACTGGCCCTCTATTTTAAAGAAAAATCTCCAGGCTATATTTTCATAGTGTGTATGCAAAAATTGGGAGTTTTATTACACACACTACACTGGACAAATATACTTACTATACCAAACCCTTGCTCTGATTGTAACATGGTAAAGTACATGACACTAAAATGGGGAGTTTGTGTTATACTTACTGTCTGGCTCAGGACACTTACCAATATCAGAGTAAGAATTTTAGTACAGATTCACACAGTATTATGAGGCCACACTTTTGTTTTTGTGAAAAATAATACAAAACAAAAGAATGAACATTCAACTGAAGCATCATAAAAAGACTAGAACACGCAATTTATTATTTGAATGAGTGCGTGTGTGTGCATGCATGCGTGCACATGTGTGTGTGTGTGTGTGTGTGTGTGTGTGTGTGTGTGTGTGTGTGTGTGTGTGTGTATGTGTATGCGTGTGTGTGTGTGTGTGTGTGTGTGTATGCGTGTGTGTGTGTGTATGTGTGCATGCGTGTGTGTGCCAGTGTAAGTGCTTGCTTAATAAATCGAACTGACAAATCATTTAAGAGAAATGTTGTCCACACGTGCTCACATAATAAAGTGAGAAATCATTTTAAAGAAACGAAAAAGTCTCAAGTGAAGTTGATTTGTTATCATGCAAACAATGTTTTAAAGGTTTACAGTAAAGGAATGTTATCACAACACTCAAACACATGCATGTCAACAAGAAAGTGAGAACAGACACTGCAGTATTTCATTCCACACAAATGACTAACAAATCCATATCCTTTACACTCAAATAATGGCTATAAACAGAAGATATCTAAGAATTTTTTTTTTTTTTTTTTGCATGCCTGTACACACACTAATGCCAAACTGGTGCCTTGCAACGGACATGCTCCAACTTTACCTCTAAGCCTCTGATGACTGAAAAAAAAAGTAACAACATTAGAGAAACACTGTAATTTTTGTCAGACAACATGAGCCATTAATATTATTATCATCATCATTATTACCATAATTACTATTAAGAATATGTCTGATCAATGAATACTCAAGGCATTAACACCAGCAAATACAGACATCCAAATACAAAACAAATGAACAAAGTAGGTTAGTAATACACAAAAACGTATGCTCCTATCAAACCACCAGGCAGCCCAGCTCTCTCACTCCCTCTCATCACCCATTTCCACCTCTCAAACACAAATATAATCACAAATGGATTAATAATTACAGGCATCCAGCACTCCCACACAATACCAGCACATCTTGTGCATATCAATAAGAAAGGAAAAGAAAAAAAAAAAGTGTTCAAGGTCTGATTTGAAAGAATGCACCTAGGCAGAGTACCTAAGCTGAAGTGGAAGCTGAATCCAAATGAAAGAGACTTAATAGGCAAAGGAACCCTGCACAAAAAGAGGGAATTAGAGAAAGACAAGCATCAAAAGAAGAGCAAAGTTCACATGATACGGTGTACTGGTGCAACAGAACATCTGATTATGCGGACAGGAGGATTCAACGGAATTGTTGCAGAGAGATCCAGCTTTATATAAGGATCCTTTGCTGAACAATGGAAAGAATGCAATAACGGGATGATGTAGTCAAATGTGGAAGAACGAAAGATGAAGAGGGCAGCACTGGTAAACAATGTAAATGCATTCACCCACTAGTAATTTTAATGAATACTAAACAATAAACAAGCAGGGTAACTCTTGCTCCCATAAGAAAACCTCACTCAGAGTTTTTTTTTTTTTTTATTCAAGACTGGCACAGCCTTTTAAACTTGAATAAAGTCACACAAATACAAAGATGAGCAATCTAATAGTGGGGGAAAACAAACGCAGGCCATCAGCCCCTCCGTCATCACAGTAATGACTTGGCAAAGATCTTTGCCAAGTCATTACTTCCCCCACTATTAGGTTGTTCGTCTTTGTATTTGTCTGGCAGCAAGAGTTACCCTACTTGTTTACCGTTTACTGTTCCCTGCCTCATTTCATGTTCAACTTAGTAAATACATTAATTATGATGATCAAGGCGAAAAAAAAAGCATCCAGAGATGTTAAGACATCACGACAAAAAAGTGAACACAGATGAAAACTTGTCAAAATCTGTCTATAAATATTAACAGAAATAACAATAATGGGGTACAGGTGGGGAAAAGCTTCCAATCCTGAAATCAAGGCCACTCTGGAAATCTTGAAACTGACCGTGATGAAGAATATGATCCCAAAATCTGTGTTGTGACTTTCAATTGCAGTTTAAACATTAACACAATACTAGTGTTTTTTCCAACACATTTCAAACAGTACATACATGTTGCCTGTCATTAAATCTATATGCTTATGGTAACCTTTTTATATTACAGTATGAATAAAATCAACAACGGATGCTGGTAGGCAAATTAAGTGGTGTCATTAGGTTGTATACAAAGCTCCTGAGCCAATCTACAAGACTTCTTCAGGACAAATTCATTATGCCCAAATTAAAGGCACCTACATTAGTTATATAAAGGAATAAAAGAGTTCATCTTCAGTTGGTCAGAATAGCTGGGAGGGCAGGTGGAACGTAAGTCAGTACAAGAACACTAAAAAAAAGGGAAGGCAACTGACAAAATGCTTAAAACAAAACTTGATGTCTAAGCAACTTCCTGTTTATTTGTGCATTTATCATGTTTGAAACAACTAAACTGTGAAAACCCAGGATTTGTGCCAGATGCAAGAGCCTATCTATTAATGAAAACTCTTGTCTCATGCTCTACCCCCCCCCCCCCCCCCACCCTCCACCCACCCTCCACCCGCCACCACCTTTCTCCCATCTCTTGACCCTTTGCTGTAAGATAAATTAACACTATGTCTGGAGGTGTCACAGTCCAGAATGGAATTAAAATGCAGCTTATCAATACAAGTTACTTTCCTGTCAAGCTTTGCTGTATGGTTTTAAAAGAATCTATAGAAAATCAAGTTTATAAAAGTTACAATACTGTTAATCATCTCTGTCATGTATACATATATCTTTTCCCTTCAAAATTTGTTCAACCTATGAACACCCCCCTCCCCTATCAATCCCCTTCTCCTCCCCCCAAACACAAACACTGATCATGACGTGCTGTTAAAGGCTGAAAAAAAAAGTGTGTAAAAGATAATCAGCTAAAACAATGGAGAGTATGGCGAGGGAGAGTATACGTGTGTAGGTGGATGATGATGACTGACATTTTTGTCTGTCTGTCTGACAGACAGATAGGCAGGCACGTCATTAGCCTGAATGGGCAACCATGTGGAAATGGAGGCCTTCTACCAGGCACAAAACAGCACAGACATGACAGGGTAAGAAGAACAGCAAGGGGATGGGTGGATAGAGGCACTGGGTGAGAAAAATGCACAAGGAAAAGGAAAGTACCAGATGAAGGAGTGGAAATGAAGAGGGGTGAAAAAGTAAGGGGAGTGGAGGGGTCTGTGATTGTTTAAGGAGATGAATTTTTGAGGGTAATCCTCTCTTCCCCCCCACCTCTACCTTTTCAGTTGGTCTTCCTCTCTTATCTTCTGAAGCTTGTCTAACCTTCATGTCCTTCAGCAGCCCTTCCAGACACTATAGCCTCTTCTTCCTTCCTTTTGAGTTTGACAGTAAACCATAGGGTGGTTAGAGAGAGACAGAGATAGAAAGGGGGGGGGGGGGGGGGGGGGGGGGGGGGGCAAAACTCTGGAACTTGCACTTGAGTAAGAAATTGGAATGTAAGGACAAGGAAAGGTGGTAGGATTGTCAGTGATGATCACATAAGATGAAAGGCAGTTGGTGTCCTTTCTGGCTTTCATGGTAAGCATACCATTCATGATCAGCAATACAAATACAATTTGTATCTATGTGTAAAGCAAAAAATTAGATACTGAAATTATAAAAACATCCAAACACTGAAACACTACCCCCCACACACACACACACACACACAACACTACCTAAATATATCATTTTTTTGTTTTTTTACATAGAAACTGCCCAACACAATTTTCCTGTTCCAGAGTTAAGGCTTATTCCACAATACTTGCATCCTTGTAAACAGGAAATAATCACAGTTTCTTTTCAGTTTATGGGTTCAATTCCAAGTTAATGAAGGCAGGGAAATTTAGAAGTTTAAAATATTGTGGGGGAACACAGCATCAAGAATAAATGTTGTAGGAACGTAAAGAAATGACTCTCAGACCTACCATGTCATTCCCACTGCGTAGGCGAATGTTTCGACCACTGCTGTCAGTGGGGGAGGCTCCGCGGGCACTCTGTGGGACAGAGGTTTCGGAGTCCCATCTCTCCAGCTCCTCTCGCACCAGCTTCTCCATCTGTTCCCTCTTCACTTCATCACTTGTCCCATCCGACTGTGTAAACAATGCACAAAACACACATCACACCATCTTATTATTAAAAAGTACCAAATATATCCCAATATTATCCCATCCGACTGTGTAAACAAGGCACACAACATACTATCTTATCACTGAAAAGTACCAAGTATATCCCAATATTACAATGAGTAATTACAATAATTCAACAAACACTTAATGCTATACTCAATAAGAACATACACGCTGCAGTGAACTCAAGCTCCATACTGTAGTTAGAGGAATCATCTTGTTCAGGGGGCTCAAACGGTAGGTATTCACATCAAACCCCAACCTCAAAGCTGGTGTGTTTCTAGGTGTAAAAATGAGGTGATGCTGAAGGAGAAACCAACTGAACAGTAAATCCTTGTTTGTGCACAGATGGGCATTTGCTAAACTTGGGTTTGTGTTGTTGTTTTAATTACTTAAAAAAAATACAATTAAGGAAAATTCACTTACAACACAAATACAAAAAGAGAAAAAAAAAAAAGGAAGCAAAGAAAGTGAGATTCTCTTTCCATCACTTTACAGAGATGTCGTCGCTTATTTTCTAAAATAATAATATTGAAGCATCTTTCATACTTTGGCCATATTTCTTTCTTTTGCTTCTTTCTCTTAAGTTTTCTAGCAAGAATAACATGTCATGTTATCATGCATAAATGTCAAGTAGATAGAAAAAGAAATAAATACCTAAAGCTACTGAACCAAAAAACAAACCCAATTCTACCTTTGATGAAGATTTGCTTCACTCTTCTTCAGTACAATGCAGACAGACAGAAAAGATACTTCATTTATAGCGCTAAGTCTGCATGTAGGTTTTAAATGCAATTCAAATATCTCAACAGCAAATGGCATCCTACAACTACAAGCAAAAGGCAACCTGATCATCTCACCTCCGTTATACTGTCCAGGATCTTCCCCATGGTTTCCCTCCTCTTCAACTTGGCTTTCTCCATGGCTTCCAGTTTGACTAAGACCGCATCAATTTTGGACACAATGCTGCCAATGGAGTGCTCCATTCGGTCCACTCTCCTGGACAGCACGGTAAATTCTTCATAGGAGACACCACTGGAGGTTCGGCCTGTTCGAGACGACTTGGTACCAGTGCCTTCGTCATCACTTTCTTCACCACTTTCATCAAAGCTAACACGGCTGCTGGAACGACGACCTGTTCCAGGACGCTTCCCTTCCAGTTCATCATACTCTTTGTTCAGAGCAGCCTGCACAAAGGTCGTTCAAGTGATTCACAGACATACCTTTCGCCACAAAAATTTAACGCTTTATATGGAAACCTCTCAATTCTGAGTGACACACATAAATGTCAAGAAGACAGCCTCGTTGTGATGAGATGAGGCAGTCAGATCAGATTATCAAGCACAATTGTCTGTTTTGCCCGCTTACACTTAGAACAGAATACCTTGATTCAGGTGGAACATTGACACTTTCATACCAAGATTTGGACTCTCCTTCAAATCTGTAATTTCCCATAAGGTTCAGCAGTCAAACAATTAATAGCTACTGACATATAAACAAAATTCATTTCCATAGTCTCACATTAACAATCTAGACTAAGAAATGTACTAAAATGCTCAAACACATACTTGCATGTTAAGTCCCCTAAGTGGTGAAACATGATTCATCTTATGCTGTCTTTGAATGATCATTCTAACATCTTTTGCTTTTTTTTTTTTTACTGATTTGATTTACTGTGCTTTTGCAACTAAGTTACATCTTTTTTAAAAAATTCTTTTTCATTTTTGTAAATATATAGTCTGACTAACCTCGGATTTACTATCATTCTAATAATGCATGGAAATGAATTCTTTGTGCAGTCCTTTCAAAATATCTGAGAAATACTCCCACTGGTTTCTGACATCAGAGCCACAATATTCAATTCAAAATCTGTTCATAACTGCATGATAAACACCAATGATTACAGTTAATGGCTAAATCAGAAATTTATCGTACAACTTCGCTTTCAAACTCTTATCATTCATTTATCTCAAATATGTATGTTAAAACCAAGGGAAAAACACAAACAGATCTTAAAACACTGTCACATTTTTTTTTATACAAATGTTGTAAAGGGTTTTCACCTTCTGTTCAAAGAGGTCAGCTGCATGCGCCTTTGTTCTTCTTCATCCAGAATACGGTCACCATCTACATCATATCTGGCGAACATGGCTTCGATTTCCCCATCTGCATAGCCACGTCTGAAATCACAAGGTATGTACGCCTATAAATGTTTGACCCAGCTGATCCCAAAGCATTCATGCACCTGCCATGGAACTATGGATCATCTTTGCATGTATTTTTCCACATGCCATGGAACTACTGACCATAGCATGCATTTATCAACCTGCCATGGTGCTATGAACTATAACTGCAAACAGCTATCCAACTTTGTGGTGCTATGGATTAGACTTGCATTTGTTTATCCAACTGCCATGAAGCTACAGACGTCTCTACATGCATTGATCTAACTCCCGTAGAACTATGGACCATTTCAGTCATGTTGTAGCCCGTTCGTGCCACAGGTCATACTGAGGCTGTCTCCTCGTTAAAGTCATTTCCCTATACAGATGTTTCAGAAAAAAAAAAATCCACAACTCATTACACCAATAATAGAAATTATTTTTGACCGCCGATCTTCTGTCAACAATGCAAACTATATCTTTGAGGATGCTCAGAAGATTTGAAAAAACAAAAAGCAAGAAACTGAAAATAAAAAAAAAAAAAAAACAGAATAAAAAAAATCTTCAAAGTTTCATTTGATGTCATCAGTCCCGAAGACAACCTATGACCGAAACGTTGAAGATTTTTGTTCTGTCCCCCCCCCCCCCCCCCCCCCCCCCAATTTTCAAATCTTCTTAGTATCCTCAAGATATAGTTTGTGTCATTAAAGCAAATTTTCTAGAACATGCAAAAATTGCTCAAAAAAACTTTCTTCCATAAAACCTTTTATCACGTGCAAAACATTTATCCCTTTAATTTAAGGAACTAAAAAAAATCACATTACTATGTCTGCATGTATTTATCCAAGTGCCATAGACCATGTCTGCATCTCCATTGCTCTCCTAATTTAATTCTAGGAAGATCCTAATACCTTAACCATGGCAATGTTCCAAGCAAAGTTGGAATATAGCATCTGTTTGGGCAGTTATACTATCTGTAAAACTTTCCGTAGTTAAACTCCTATTTGAGGCAGTATTTCAGACAGGTGTGTGTGTGTGTGTGTGCGTATGTGAGTGTGCATGTGTCCATGTGCATACATGTGTGAGCGCATGTGTGCACACGCTTGGCTGTATGCTTGTGTGTGTATGTGTGTGTGTGTGTGTGTGTGTGTGTGTGTGTGTGTGTGTGTGTGTGTGTGTGTGTGTGCACGCACGCATGTGCATGCATGTGTGTGTACCCTTTGAGATCTTGGCGCCACTCATCGAAGTCCAGCTGTTTGTCCTGGTTGATGTCAGCAGTCTGCAGAGCCTCCTGGATATCCACGATCTTGTCACGCTTCAGGTTCAGCTTGTCCATCATCTTCTGATAGCCCTAAACAATGCACACCAGCCACAGCCTATAGTTACCTTAGCTTCCATGATATTCATCATGAATAGATTCACTGTCTACCAGAGTTCAAAGTAAAATGGTAAAAACAGCGTGTCATTTCATAATGATTTTGAGGAGCATTTGAAGTCTATTTCTACAGGAACATGTCTTTTCTATTATCAGGACGAGACAAATTATTGGATATTGAAATAACAGGAATTATGCCTGTTTGGTTAAAAAAAAAAAAAAAGTATGAAAGAAATTACTGTACTGCAAAAATCATCTTGTAGCTTATAAAGGTATGCCGTTGATATGTTGATAGCATGAATTAATTTGTTTTACTGCCAAGACATTATGAGACTAGCCTTTCCAAATACAACAACATAAAAAGAATGATGCAAAATGCTAGCTTTTATTAGACTGTTAGTATTAGGTTCACCTGTGTATTATCATGTGTGTGTGTGTGTGTGTGTGTGTGTGTGTGTGTGTGTGTGTGTGTGTGTGAACATGTATGTGTGTGTGTGTGCGTGAACATGTGTGTGTGTGTGTGTGTGTGTGTGTAAATGTGCGTTCATGAATGCTTGCCAAGCGTGCAAGATAGCACACCTATACAAATGAGTATATATGTGTCTCTTCTAATAAAAACACACGCATACAAGTGAACAAGACAAAGAAACTCAACAGAAACGCTGCCCATACCTTTCTGAAGTAGTCAGCAATCTCAAACTCGTTCTTCTGGTTGGCCATGTCAGACTTGACCTCTGAGTACGTATCATTGATATTGCCAGGAACATGTTGATGAGGACAAAGAAGACAAAGAAGACAAAGAGCATGAAGAAAATGGGACCCAGCACACGGTTGGCCTGCTCCAGCTGGTGGAAGTTGAAATCACCCAGGATGATGCGGAACAGGGTGAAGCTGCAACAGTGAAGTTGATGTAACACTTCTCTCACAGAGCATATACCACAACATTTTACACATTCTTGCAAGTTGGTAAACAGGCTCTGAGAAATATTGTGATTTATTTGATTTTGAATAATTTCCATTCACACTGGCCTTTAAAAAAAAAAAAAAAAATCGGCGGAAAGGTTGCAGGGGAGGGGAGAAGGGTCACAAGTGACCCCCTGATGCTGAAGATTTTCCTCAGACTACTGCAGAAACGACTTCTCTTCAAAGTAAGGAACAGACAAAGCACAAAAGTAACTTAAGTTTTAACATGAAGAAACAGGCTACGAATGATAAAAAATTATCTTCTCTACTGACTTATTCATAGTATAAGACATAGAGTGCCTATGGAGAAAACTCACATCTACAACACTTAGAAGTAAGCCAGTCTAGTTAGCAGCTTAGAAATGCTGGCTTCAAACCAAAAATCCTTGCTCTATGAGACAAAAAATGTCCAAGAGAAAAATCAAGCAATCCTCCACCCATGTAGACAAAAAGAAATGTTAATGTGTTGGCTGACAGATGATCAGAGCTACCAAGGCCTGAATAGTACAGAGTAGCATTTTGACACTTTGAATGTGGCATCCCAAGTTCAAGCATAGCACTTGTATGCAGTGTCACTCAAACTGAAGCAGGGACTCTTTTTTCACTAGTTTATTCTTTGAAACTGTCATTGTGGCATCCTCAACGTCTGACAAGTCAGACACACAGTGCACTTTCAGCCGATCTTAGCTTCACACATGGTTTGACGGCAGACTTACATGACGGAAATCTTGCTAATTCTCGCCTTGGTTTTGACTTGACCAACAAAACTTAAAATGGCCAACAAAGAAACCAATCAGAGAGGCTGAAAAATTGTGTTCATCTTTAGTGATTTTTCTGTCCATTTTCTTCCTCTTCTTACTGAACTTGGCCATTTAAAAAAAAATTAAGTCTACAGTCCAAACTTAACCACTACTAGGTCCATTAAAGGTTAATTTAATCATTGATTCTTGTTTGTTTGTTTTTTTTTTGGGTAGGATTTCCTGACAAAGTGTAGCAGCATAGCATTATCGATGACATTGTAGCATGCTACACCAAAAGTGTATCACTTAGCAGCTCTGGATATAATCAAACACAGCCCTGCCTTGAACTTATATGCCCTTGTCATATCATGTCTGAATAAACAAAACATTCACTTTACTTACTTCCCCTCTGGATCAAAACTGCATTTTTGAATGATTATTAAAGTGACCATGAAACTTTGCAATGATGACAAGTTTTACAACGCAATGAATTTCACTGACAAGGCATTTTGGAAGGTGCTGAAGTCCTTGACTTGGGAGCCAAACAGCAGGTAACCCAACTGGGTGAAGGCCAGGAAGATGATGATGATGAACATGACGAAGAACCCCATCAGGTCCTTGGCACAACGACCAAGGGTGGACGACAGCTGGGTCATGGTCTTGTTGAAGCTGATGTACTTAAAAATCTGCAACATCACAAACACACATGCATATGAATTTATGTCATTTCTAGCCCAGACTGAAGAGGTCACACATATCGTGTGACACAACTCCTATTTACAAACTGTTCTGTTCAACTTGTCAGAAGGTTTGGTCATTAGAATGTGGTAGGTTCCAAGTCAGTTTGAATGTAAGATGTCAACTGTGAACTGTAGGATCAATCCAGCAGCTCTATGGAATTTTTGTCTGATTTCCTCATTTTGAGTCATAAACTTCTTAATTTTGCGATCGTTTTGAGGTCAGTTGATGATGACTAAGCGGTCTGTCAGCTATTTATCTAGGAAACATTGGTCACTTACCAAAAGGGCTTTGAAAAAAAAAAAATAAAAATAGAAGCAAACAACAAACTAAGAGAAATAGTCTGTAAACAGAGCTTATTCTTCAAAAGCAGAAGAGAAACAGTTGGTGGATATATATCCAACACTTGCACAAAGTAACCTTGTGCTTCTAAACTGCTGACTGATCATTTGACCACCATCTTAAATATTCATAGATTCATACTAGTGAGTCAGCATTGTTAATGTTGATTTTCTATCTTAATGTCTTAATATGACAAAACACTGCAGCTGTATTGTTGCAGGAAAAAATATGGGTACTTTGTCCCGAATGACTAGAGGATGCAACAAAGACTCTATCTATACATACATATCAAACTCGATTTTCTCTCTCATACATGTAAAATGTGGTGTCAGTCTGACTTTTAAGAAAACAAAAAGAAGATATTTTTAAATACAATACTCTAGTAGGTCCTGCTCAAGAAAATTGACCTGGAACTACATGCAACTTTTGCCCATAGTTTAGTTGATTAAATGATACAAAAAAGACATTCTAACTACATTCTGAATGCGATGCATAACAAAACAGATTGTTTACATGTAACATGCACAACAAAAACAAAAAAAAAAAAAAAAAAAAAAAAAAAAAGAATGCTTCCCACCTTGATCCAGGCCAGGAAGGTAGCAATGGCAATGGCATTAGAAAATCGGGTTTCCCAGTAACTTAGGTCTTCAAAATCAGAGAAAGTGTTGGGGGTCTTTTAGCAGACCATCTAACTTGTCCCCCACTTCCAGTGTACGATAGATGTTGAAGGCGATGCAGATCACAGAGATAATGATCACCAGCACATCCAGGACATTCCAGAAACTCTTGAAGTAGGACAGGCGATGCTTCTTGATCTGAAAATAACCAGTGGTATCTCAGTTTGAGTGACACCTGGTGTGCTGCAAGTACTCCCAGACAAGTCTGCTGAAGTCAAGAGGAAAATGTTGGCAATTGAGATGTAAACCAAACAAACTAAATGAGTAACTAAGCTGGCCTAAAGATGAGACCAACAGAAACAATAAAAACACAGTTACATGAAACAAAGCAAGCCTTGCCCTGGAAGGTGATTCTTGTAGCACACCTCGACAAATCTGCCTCTGAATACTGGCAGAGTGCACATGAGATACACACCACATACCCATCGCAAGTTTTGAGAGAGAAGGGAATAAACACTGAGGTAATAACTGATATATTTTGGCATTGAAAAAAAAAAGTTTCACATGGCTGCATAATAAACATAGACAGGTGCTATATTCTACCACTATTCAGCAACTGATTTGTCAGATATTGCAAAAAAACCTTACCTTTCAATGTAAGCCTCACTTTGTTTCATATAATTCTGACTCATTTCCTTCTGAAACTGGTATAGGGAAAACTGGTATAGGAATGCCTGAGTGTCAGTAGGTGAGTACGGACTGGTGGCAAGGGGGGGGGGGGGGGGGGGGGGGGGGGGGGGGGGGGGGACATGGTGCTTAATCTCATGGGCACTCCAACTTCCAAGAGCCAGTTTCAGCAGAAAATGGGACTGGAAAATGACAAAGTTATGTCCATACACATGACTGTGTCCACAATACATATGTGCTAAAAGCACCACTAAATCAGGCTTCTAGATTGAGAGATGGATCAAGAGTGGTGTGGCAAAGATTCTTCTTCTTCAATGTGCACAGCTACGATCAACTGCTTCTTTATTTTCATTCTTTTTTTGTTGGTTATTTTAAGCTTGTCTCTGAAAGCAGATTTGGAAAAGACAGCTATGTCAAGAGTTGTACATCATTATAATAAATGACATGAATACCCAAGATTAGAGGCTTTTTTTTTTTCAAAACCAAAGTGCTAGAACAGATGAAAATGTGACAGTGTTAAGAAAAAAAGGAAAAGAAAAGCCATTTACTGAATTAGTCATACGGACAGACAAAATGACTGGGCCAATATTATCACATCCCTGCAGTTATGAAGGGAGAGGAGAAATAAAAAAGCTCTTGACACGTTGATGCGTGCTCTAGATTGTGACAACTGGAATGCAAGAAAGAATTTATTTAATCATTGGCACACTCACTAAAGGAGCAAACTCCTCTAGGGATGGGAAGAAAGGCACTGATTTGCTATTTTTTTTTTATATTGCTACCTTTCTAATCAATCATACCTAACCTAGGTAAAAGTATACAATAGTTGTGTATGTGCAAGAAAAAATTCTCTATGGATATGCACAAACATTAGCATAAAATGTATGTGCATCCAAGTGCAGTTTGTGTGAGTGTGTAGGCAAGTATCAGTCTTTCAGGATACATTTTGTACAGCTGCCTAACTGGTAAAAAATCACAACCCTCTTGTAATTAAAAAAAAAAAAAAAACAACAAAACATTTGCAGCAAATAACTAAATCATCAGAGGATGAATAAAAAATCATAACTGACATGTTATTTTGCAGCATGCCCATTCTCTTTCTACCCTTTTCCCATCTTAATATTGGACTAAAACCAGCATATGAACTAGCCACAGTCATGCAGTGGTTAGCATGTAGGTTGAGGGCTGGGAGGCCATGGGTTCAGATTCTATAAGAGGGATCTTTCTGCCCTTGCTACCTTCTGCCCAAAGTCAGTGCCTCATGAGATGTGATGGGAAGACTTGTAATACACAGATTAGATTCATTACCTTCAGACATCTCCCTGACAGTGCTGCTAAAATTCATGCTAACATTTCTAGATTATCGTGTAGGTGTCTTCTATCAATCCTGGATGATGCCAGGAAACATTTTTAAAGCTAGCATCAGGTACAACCCAATCATATAGCTTCAGACCAGAATGAAACTCTACAGCATCTCCTCACTGGTCATAATTACAAAAAAACAAAAACCAACCAACAAAAAATCCTTTGGCCTTTCATGGCCTGCTCTCATGGTGACCTGTATGATTTCCTCTCCGCATCAATGCTCACGGAGAGCTCAAGACAAAATTGTCAGTATCAGCAGGTTCAAAGGTAGCTTTGTTGGACGGAAGTGATGTGGCCCTCCAGAGAAGGACACTCACTCACAGTGGCTTTGTGACTTTACAATTACTGTTTTCAGTAGGGGTCTCAGTAGGCAGAATCATGCTTATGAATCAAAACAGGCGGAGGTAAAACATAACTGCGAGACTCAGGTACAGTACTGTGTTTCCTCTGATGGCTGCCTCATGACCACTAATTGACTGTTCCTTGTAGACTGCAGTATAAGTGCTGTGACAACAAAAACCAAAAAACCCACCCCTAAAATATATATATCCACATATAACATACTTATTTTTTTTTCTTCTTGAATGAAACACATCTCTTCAATCAGATCTGCTGCAAGAAAAAGTGCTTTTTGACACTACTGTCTGCAAAACATTTTTTTTAGAAGGAAGGAGGGAAGGAGCTTTGAGGAGGGGGAGGAAGGGTAAAAGTCAACAAAGGGAGAAAATTCCAGATTTACACACAGTCATCAGAATGATTTCCAGAACTCATTAAATATATCAGACAGGCTACCACACACACACACACACACACACACACACACACACACACACACACACACACACACACACACACACACACACACACACACACATTACCTATTTGCAAGAGCTTACCTCTAGAATTTCTTCCACTGTGTAGTAGAGGATGAAGAGACAGAAGATAGCTTCACAGGCCAAGACAAAGTAATCACCAATGGACATAGCGGATCAGTTTGACTGTGCGGAAAGTCCAGGAAGGGATGGCACCCCCAGTGGCTGGTATCTCCACAAGCAACCTGACCCAAGAACAACTTCAGTTTTTACAATCATTTCAGAAACTACTAGTTCTAATGAAAACCAGTACAGTTCAATGATGCATTCTTTTTGAAAAAAAAAAAAAAAAGACAGCCTAAATAACCTTCATTCCATGAAACTTCAACCCCATTAATAAAAAAAAAACGACATCAATAATTAAAACAGATAATTTTCCTAAAAACAAACAAACAAACAAAAAACTTCCCTGAAACTGAATTTACATAAAAACCACCCATAAAAGTGAATTGAACTAAATTCAAAGACCACCTCTAAACTACTATGCATGTGCTGCATGTGCAGACATATGACTGCAAAGATCCTGGACCGCCTGACACTTTGTGATAGCATCCCTTCGGTGTTTGTAGTCTCTGATAATGATGATGATTATATTAATGGTGATGATGATGATGATGATAAGTCCCATAATGAACAAATGCTGTCAAAATAATGATTCTCACCGGACAACACAGAAGAGATGATGTTGGCATTGTACACTGTGAAGTCTATGAAAACCGCCCGTGTGCCACGCTGAATCCACAGATTAGCAAACAGATCTCAATGATGTCCAGCGAAGCAGACTTGTTGCTCCTAAAATCTTGTACATATCCTGCACCACTGTAAGTGGACAGCTGTCCCCAGTGGGAGGACCCACCCAATTTGGCCTTCTGACTGGTAGGTCCACCTGGGTCATTCATAAAACCACTGCTCATAATTCATATTCCTTTCTGTAATGATCAATGTTTCATTAATTTTCCATGGTTGTAGTGCAGATGTTTAATTCATGATTTTTTTTCACATCAAAATACAGTAAAAAGAGAAATTGTACTTTGGAGAAAAACCCAAATCACATGTTTCATGGTTAAAGATCCCCCCCCCCCCCCCCCCCCCCCCTCTAAAACAAGTTTAGAATATGTTCAGATTTTTTAACTGGAATTGCTTAACAGTTCCACTCTACACTACATGCTCTTCTCACTCACACACAGAGTTAAATGCAGGAAAAACATGTCTCAGTGTTTAAATAACAGTGCAAAAAAGATGAAAAATAAAAAATACTTGAGAATACTGGTACCTTACATTTAATTCAATTTTTTTGTGATAGAGAACATGGGTGCTTGCATTATTTAAAAAGAATGCTATAATCATATTATTCTTCAAAAAGACTTTTAGACAACTATCAGAGAAACCTTTGATGATAGCTGATAATTAGCACTGCAGACTTCCTCAATATGTCTGCAGCATTTTCTTACTGTGACTATGTGCATTATCTCCACAGAACTATGAATCTTGGAAAAAGACCTCAAGTTGTAGAGGAGATCAGTACCCTATCTCACTGCAATTACTTCTCCCGGCAGTGGTAACAGCTTCTCATATTTGCATACTATCATATTCTGAACATCTTGCTAACTGATAATATCAAAACACTGATACATACGCTGTATATCCTGGATCCTGAGGTCCAAAGGGTTTGGTGTCTTCACTGGATTCAGAGTACTCCTCAAAGCACTGGCTGATGTAGTTTTCAAAGTCATCATGCACATGGCAGGAGTTAGAAGACACACGTAGCTGGCGAATCCGGGGAACTCCCAGGAGTTTGTTCTCATAGTAGATGTAACCCATCTCGTCAGCCTTCAGGGTGTCGTTGTTGTACCAATTCTCCCAGTACAGGCCATCCATCAGAGGACCTTTAGCATACTGCCAAACAAGGTAACACGCAAGAGTTCTACCCTCTTCCTATGGGAATGATTACACTAAGCATGTATATTTCCCTTTGAAATGTTTCAGAGACATGACAAATCAATGGAAGCAATACGTAACTCACATTCAAGAAGTCAAAATGAATCTGGAAAAAAGACAAAAGCCAACCATTGAAAATACTCATGTGTGTTAAAAGTGCCTTTTTTCTTCTGTCAGTAAACTCCTTCAACTTTCAACAAAAAAAAAAAAAAAAAAAAAAGGCAAGTAGTCCAATGAGACATACAGGAATACTTAAAGTTTGGAAGAGGATCATAATATTTATTTTGCAAATTTTGTCTGAACACAGACTCTCCAGCTGCTCTGTGTCAACTGTTGACACTATGGTCACATCACATAATCTGTCCTAGGGCATCTGATTTTGGCCCTTTTTTGGTCCTTTTATTTGTTCTACTCTGAAAACTTAAAGCTGACAGTATCCTTATCTTTGAAAAGTCATACAGATGAACTTTTCATCTTCTCTCTGAGCCTTGCTAAAAATCAAATTCGACTGCTGGCACAGCTGGATTTTTCAGGATAGCAATGCACATTGCCATCCTTCTCCCTACACCACAGAATGGATGCAAAACAACAGAATTTGTAGCATGATGTGGCCATCACAAAGTCTGGACATTAATCACATAAAAGGAATGGGGGAGGTTTTCAATGCAAACTGCAAAAGTAAATCCATGAATTGTAACTAGGACTTCCTTACCAGAAGCATTAAAGATACCTGGAGTCAGAGTCAGCCTATATTCAGTCGCCCTACAGACCTTGCCAACTAGATTACAGCAAGTTTTGACAGTGAATGAATCTATCACAAAGTACTGAAATCAAGCCATCAAATTTGTTAATACAGCTGCCGAGGCACATAAGATCATTTAAAAAGTCTTGGTTATCCTTGTTTCCTGAAATGCTTATAGTATTCATGTAATTAGAATGCTCATTGGTCTGTTTGGAAAGGCTTTACCAATATGTTGTACAACATTAATTTTCAAGTCAACCTTAGGATGGATTCAAAAGTCAAACAGCAGCAATGGTTTTTCGGTTGGTTTGTTTTCGTTTTGCTCTTCACCCTCAAAAAACAGGTAATATTTAACCCAGACAGATATCACACACAATCAGATACATAGCTAATAGTACATAGCTTGTTAAAGTAGACAGACACAGAACTGCATCGTTTCAATACAGTGTTGTATTTCTCTGAACTGAAAGACCAAACAAAAACAGAAAGGAATTAGGCAAATTAATTAAAGAAAAATAGACACAGATACACTGCAAAAACATGAAGATGTTCACAAAAAACAACAATATGGTTACTGGTAATAGGGCAAAAAACTCACACGCCAGAAGTCATCAACACTGGTCAGAGTCCGGAAGGTTCCCCCAGTTTCTGCATGGGTGTTGTCCAAAAAAGAGGTCACTCATCACCTTGGTGTAGTAGTACATTGTGGTGCTGGTCATGACAAATGTAACTGGGTGGACACAAATAAACAGGTGAGCCAAGTTGGTGTGGTATGGTGGAATTTCTCCACAACACCCTCCAGACATCCTTCATCTACATGCAAGATAGGAACAAGTCTTACCTGTGAAATAAATCTGTTTCAGATACAAATCTAAAAATTCTTCAAAAATGTCTATGGTGGGGTAAGGTAGGGAATTTCATCAGGGGCTTTCAAATGCAATAACTTTCCATCTTACTGTAACTTTCCTCTTTGAAATGTGTAATACAGTACTACAGAAGAAGTCAAATGCAGTGTCATCTTTTTTTCTTTAAAATAAATCCTGTTTCTATTCATATTCAATTTGTAAAATAATGCTTCACCCAAAAAGAGATATCATGAAAAAAGTTAAAAGATGTGGGATGGGGAACAATCTCTTCAATAATTCTGAAATCACTACATCCTAAAACTGAATGATACAAACTGATCCTGCTACCACTTGTTGGAACCAATACTAGATGATCCTTGGAACCAACACTAGAAGACCGAGCATTACACAAAGTTTGCTTTTTATGACGTACATGCACCACACATTTGAAATAAGTTTTCCTAATCCTCCTGTTTAGTTAAATATACTTACTTTGTCAAATTCTTGCAATCTATGGCAACTGATAGCATTGCTGGCCAAATTTTCATGGCTAACCCAGTAATAAGACACCTTGTGAACTGTCTTCCATCTCTAGCAGTCAGAGTGTGGGTTCTTTATGCTTCCTTATCATAATACAGCCAGGCCAATGTACCCCTGTGGACCACAACATTAAACAGAGCTGAAGGATGGGCGGAACTTGACAAGTATATTTCACAGAACACAAGAATGAGAAAAACTCACCCCACTTTAGCTCTTGTGCTTTCTTCCAGGCCAGAGATACCTTGTTGAATAGGAAGGGAGCCAAATAGGCAGAAAAGAGAAAGCCCCAAACCTCAAAGACTCAGCTGTCCCAGATGAACATGGGATACTGACTACATATCAGATAAACTACGATTTGAAAGTACGCACCCTTTACGTTTTAGTCTATGGAAGATGCTAATCCATTGTTTGGGTGCAGTCTGAAATCAGGGATTCGAAATCCGTCTTCAATTTGACCCTGCATAAGAAGCAGTTATCAGGACAGAGATCACAGACGGGCTGCAACCGACAGAGCTCTTGGGAATGAGGAGGCTTGACATATAAATCCACAGTGAGGTAGCCCACTTACAAGATCTCTCCTTTAAGGGAGAGGTCCTGTACCTCTTCCTCCTTGGGAGATGATGATGATTACCTTGGAGGACCTTGGAGGGGGAACGAAATGAGAGGAGGTTGCTCACCCTCCCAAAGAAGCAAACAACCCTTCTCAAAGAACTGAGGCCCAAATGCCACAATCAGTGGGTATGCCTGTACAGATTGCCAACCAGACAAAAGACTGGTCCTATAGTCTTTTCTCATGCCGACATTTTTGTCAGAATCATAATTGGTGATGAGGGTCAGGTCTGTTGAGGTCATAGATGGGAGGCTGCTGGCTGCTGTACTTTGATGTGTGGAGGTCCCTCGATTTGGGTGAAGATGTCTTCAAATACATCGGTGCAGATTGTCTTTTTAATGAGACCTGCCAGCAGGGTGGATGAGCCATTTTACTGGCCATATGGTAGCCTCCCATTTGGATTCAGCTCTATATGCTGGAAAGTGGCCTGAATAATTGCCAGAGAAAGACTGGCCTGCAACAGTGTGCAGTGGTGATCACCAATCAATCATGAGGCTGGACCTCAAGAGAATCACACCCAATCTGGCTAGCAATATTCTGAAGTGGACCTGAACTACACTGTCCATTGCAGCTGAAAGTTTCCTGCCATTTTGTCAGCAAAGCGTTTCAGAAACTGGTCTGAAAAGTCCTCCCAGTTTGTATCTGCCAGGCTGGCCAATTGAGACAGAGACAGCATTATCCCTCTCCTGTCAAGTCTCAGAAGCAAAGTCAGTGAACAGGCTGAGCAGGACATTGGCTGTGTTCACCTCCAGATGAGTCTTGAAGGAAAGGGATGTTAAGGTTGAGAAGGCAGAGTGGTTGGGGATCAGGAGGTGATCAGAAGGGGAAAGAATCGCATGTCGCCTAGCAGGGAGGTCCTAAGAAAAGCATGACTAGATGGTGACGCTCTGGCTATCCTTCTAAAAAGTGCTGGAAGGGGCCGGAAGGAGGAAGTGGGTGGGTGATGAAAACCTTGAAGGAGGTGGAGGGGCCAGGGTGTCAGCTCCCAAGGCTTCCAGATCTTCCTTCCCAAAACTGGGATGGAGATGGTGTCCCTGGCTGACACTGCTAGTTTCCCAAACATTTGCATCAATGAGTGGCACAAATGAACCAGCACCACCCTGAAGAAGGCTAGAAATTACCATGTAACTTTCAACTGTCCTAGACACAAGATAATAAAAAAAATCTACTTGTCTCCCAAAATTTCTACTTACACTCCCTAATTAAAGAGACAGTTAATCTACAATGCAGGAGTCAGTGAATATGATCCAAGAAATGTATACTTTGCTCATGTATGATTACAGCCTACACGAGTGAAACAAAATGTAAAAGAATTCATTTGTTTACCAGAGTATTTCTCCCATTATCTTTATGAGTGTGTAAGAAAAGAAAACAGAATGGAATTATCTTGTTCCCACCAGTCACACATTCCATAGCTGAACTAAAAGTACAATAACAAATCTCTCCCTCTTTTCCGTATACACTACATATTCAAAAATAAATCCACTTCCTATCTACATGTATCTAAAACAAAAAAAGGGAGTAGATCTATCATTTCTGTGATGACCAAGCACAATTCCTGCATGCTGCTGACACATTTCACAAACAGACCACGCTTTTCCCCATGAGACAGCACTCTGCTAGGATTCCAGTTTGAGAAAAAAAAAACTAGAGGGGGCGGAGGGAGATGGTGGGTTGAGGAGTGGTGGTAGTGAAGGTATGAAAGTGAAATGGGAACGAGAGAAGCTCAACTGGTCTGTACTCAAGCTTACTGCTTAGCCACCCTTTCACTGACAGTCAAAACTTGTTGCCCAATGGACAAGTCAAGAGAGAATCTCCACTTGTCCACCAGAAGAGTTCGTTTCCGTAACACTCAGCTGGGTGAGTATATGGAGCCCTGCTGAAGGAGCAAAGACAGAAGAACAGGGTTGAGGGCCCCACACAGTGCTCCAAGAATCCTGGTCCCACAATCACATTCCTTCCTGGAAGGAAGAGAGACTTACGCTGAAGACGGATGCTGGGTGCCAGACTCTAACGAAGCTGATGTCTGTGAGTAAGGTACGATGAAGGTGTCCCTGTCACAGACATATAGCCACTGATGTCCCTAGGGAAAGCAAGGCTTCAAAGAGTTTTTTTAATTTCTGCTTGGATTACCCCATACACCGCAGCTGAGGCAACAACATCAGTGAATGACCAGCTGTGTCCAAGATAAGGCTAACAACAGGGAACACAATAGCTCCTGACTCCTTGTTATGAGCCGTTGTGTTACTAAGCACTAGTGCTCCCATCACTCCTCACCAGAAGTATGAATGGGAGTGGGGATGCCATGCAGAGTAATGACACTGTGTACTTTCCTTCCTTGGTGAGTCTCCATAAAAGGAAGGGAGAAGGAAGGAACAGTGAGGGCCAGGTGTGAGACCCACCCCTGACTGCCCTATGAGTACTGCATGCTTATGCAGCCAGAACTTAGCCGATGACATGTTACAACTGGAACTACCATCAGTGTGGGAACAGTGGTGCAAAACTACCCATCCTCCCACCCTCCCTCAAGCTTGGAATCATGGCCATAGAATGGTATATGTGCAAAGGTGAAAACACCTGGTCCACACACACTCATTTCACACACACACACACACACACACACACACACACATACATATATATATATATATATATATATATATATATATATGCACCTGTCCTTACCACAAGCATTCTACTGTTCCAGCATGCCTTGGTTATAGACTGGATCCAGATTCAGGCCCTCAAGGATATGTGAAAACTGGAGTTTTGAAATTCCCGAGCTGAGCTGGGTGTTAGTTCCCAGGCAAGACATAACCAAGATGAACGAAAACAAGCAAGGAGATGAATAAGCAGGAGGAAATGTCAATTGTTAAACCAGTGAGTATGCGTGACTGGTCCACAAGAACATGACATGCAACCATGCATGTTTAATTTTATCAGTTTACGTCAACTTATGTTTTTTCCACAATAACTCTACATCAAACTTATTCCTGTGTGAATGCTAGCAGATAATTTTACTTTATCATTCTATTTGATTGTACGCACCAGATATTTATGGAGATGGTGTTACATAAGTGTGTTTTTATCATTTGTATAACAAGACAACAACAATCCTCTAAAAGATAAAGCTTTCACAAAACTTATTTGAAACCAACTTAAAAATAATACATATTCACAAATAGCATAGTCTCAAAAATAAAATCTTAACATTTTTTTTTAATCAAACATTTACAAAAAAATCTGTTATGTGATTTTCTGTCAATACAAAACATGAGAACACAATGGAATACTTACTGATACAAATGATAATAAGAAACACAATGTAGATAATCAGCTCTCTCAGGGTTGTCTTACATACAGCTCTCGGTTGGTCCGGGTCTCTTCTGTCTGACGTGTGGCCCATAGAGCTATTGTAACACAAACACCCAAGCAGTATGAATAACAAAAGAATTTCATATTTACTATACACTCTCCATCACTTGGAAACACACAGACATACTCTCTGGTCTATCAATCTCACACATACACGTCACTAAATATCAAAGCTAAAAACGATTTCGAGAAGAAAAAAAAATCCTTGAAATGCACAACAAAATCTTTCCATTGATAACAAGATTATAGTTTAATAAAATGAAATAAAATCATAAATACTTTTTCATTAAATTTTGTTCTTTACAAAACAGAGCGAGAGAGAGAGAGAGAGAGAGAGAGAGAGAGAGAGAGAGTGGAGGATCTTGACCACCAACATGACAATTAACTGCAGTTTGTCCAAACCAAGTTGCTTCCTCCGATACATATGTGAGGCAATGATGGAACCTGTGCCACAACAAATCTGATAAAGTGGTGACTGAAATGACATGTATGTGGTCAAGTGCTCATTTCTAATTGTAACGACTGAAACCTTACTGGTACACATGGCTTTTAATATGAATAAAGGAGAAAAAATGTCCAAATGTATGATACATAGTTTCTTTCCTAAACTGCCAGACATTGCAGCTGAATGATGCTGCCAGTACAAAGGTGAAGAAAGAAAAAAAACTGAATGCATTAAGGTGAAACCTGAGCACTGTACTGATTCTGATCACACTAATAATGGGAGTTGAAGTCTAATTCACAAAGTGGCATGCAGTATGTGTGGAAATCAATTGTACTGCCTAACTGAGTTGGAGAGAAAAATCGTATCCTCATAAAGCTGCTTTCCATGATAATGTGTTATCAGGTGAATCAAGTTCCTGTGCAGTTTGGACATTGTTGTGACATGAAAACTGGCTATTCTTTCCAATTCCATCTTTCCAAGCAAATATTGTGATATTACTGAAAACGGAATTTTCTTGTCAATTTTTTTTTCTTCAGATGTGAACACATATTTCATACTTGTAGAAACTTTAATAATTACATTACTTTTCAGTACTGACATGAGTTTGCATAAAGCCATTATTTCTACACTAGTGCTTGCTTTTTTGAACAAAGATACAAGAGAAAATGTAACATCACATTTCTTGTGAAAAAGTTAAAAACACAGTAATTTGACTAATTGTCACTCTTCTCACTCCTCTCAATGAAGAGGACTTACAATACTGCACATTTGCTATTATTTTGACTTTGAACATAATCATAGAATGCAATTCAAGCATTTGGAGCATTGGATTTCTTAGTGCCTATAGAACTTTACCTATTTTCATGAATCCTAGTGATATTATTTTGTGAAAAATTTCAAAACAAGACATATCATCTACTATATATTTTTTTTGCATTAGTGTTTCAAGTTTTTTTTTCCATTTCTCCTAAGAATAACCTAAGCTGGTCTTGACGTACAACAGTTCCAATCTGACATTTTGGGGGCATGTTCACAAGTTTTATTTAACAATCTTTAAAACAAAAAGTAAATTAATAGTCTATATAATTCAATGGTTTCCAACTGGGATGACTGCAGGTGGAAATAGAAACATCATAAGAAAAACAGAATCTCTGAGCCACCAACCATGGGAACCAACAAATTACAAGAACAGACAAAAAGCATGTATGTTCTTAATTGTTATGCATAATTCTTAGATGATGTAGTACTTTCCTTCCCATTTTCTATATCATTATAACTATTATCATCATTTTTATCATATCATCATCTTTATCACTATCATCAGTAGCGGTAACATAACTTTGTGTAGGTTTATGAGATTTTATCTGATTATTATTGTCAGTAGTAGTACTCATACTATCATAACTATTATTGTAACTGTTCTCTTTTATTCTTCTATCTACTGTTATTGCTATTACTGTTTGTATTATTCCTTTTATTACCACATGGTACTTGCAATACAATTATTATAACTATCAATAGCAGCAGTAATAGTATCTCATTTTCATTTTAACCGGCATCTTCTTCTCTCCAGCCTTTTCATTCTTCTCTTCAGTTCCATGCTGTTATTTAATTTTTCACTTACACCACATTTTCACCCAGGTCAAACAAGTAATCAAGTGTTTTGTTTACCATTGTTTCCATGGTTTGAATATTGTTTGTCTTGCCTGAAGAAGACCCAAATAGGTTGAAACATGTGTCTGTTTTATAATTGTTTTGTGCCTTTGTTTGGTAGCTCAGTAATCCTGTTTTTGTTTTTAATGTTGTATTTCAATAACTGAAGAAACTCCTTATTTCCCTTTTTTTCTGACCAAATCAGACACGTGAACAATTTCATTAATCAAATGTCAACTGTTTGTAGTGAAATCTGGTAAAGGATACAAGTATATAACTTAACCTTTTGTGCAATTCACTGTGATACTTTGTATCTGGTAGAAAAATATGTTCTGAAGAAACATAAAAAACACAATAGAAATCTGAGGTTCCCATACCCCAGTATGAAGTTGTTTTTATAGTATCCAAATTGTGCTGGGGGGGGGTGGGTGGTGGGTGGGGGAGGGGGAGGAGACCAGAAAAAGTCCTTGAAAAGATTAAGTAACATCATCTTCCTAATGCAATGAACAAATGATAGTCTGCCAGTTTCTTATAAATATTTTGGGTGGAGTATATATCCATGCACAAGCATACACTAAAAGACGAAATTTTGCTGAACAAAAAATGAACTTTCATCTGAAATTTCATAATGTGAACATACGTGTGGAAATTCTGGATGTGACAGTGTGAAATTACAAACACAACTGGGGCTGCAGACTGTGTAATTTCAAATCATGTTCAGTCAAAGACATTAAAAAGAAAAATGCGTATTAAAGCACTTGCTAGTTCATATTTGAAATATGACTAGCAAAGAAAGCAATCCTTTTTTGTTACTCATAGAGGGAAGTAAGGTATTTACGAGGAGGACGGCAGGCTGAATTGATAGACAAAACCACATATCTTTAAATTTCAGGAGCTGTTTTTCACTTACATATAAATCTGTGTATACTAGTTACACTTTTAACAGAAAGTAAAATTATATGCATTTGCGTGCATTTAGCAATATAGCATATTATGCCATGAAAGAGAATGTGGTTATCAACTGCTAATGTAATGACATTTTTCTACCGCTGTTTATGAACAGAAAATGCATATATATTAACTGCTGATGTAAGATAGAAAGAATAACTTTCATTGGCTCGCTTTAATACAGTCACCATCTTTGGTAATAAACTGAAATATTCTTAGTTTTGGATTTAAAACACTAAGTGAAATTAAATTCTACTTTCAAATAATTTCAGATAAATTATAACAAAAAACATTGCAATCTTTTAAGCAGCATTTGTTTTCGCCTGATATATGTTTACCTTCCAAACAAATACTGAACTAAGTTCAAAATACATCTTTCAAGTCTCATGTATGATATCAGGTCATAAAAATATCCCAGAACCTCTTGCAATGATTGCAAAGTGACCTGAACGGCTCAGTAGCAGGTGGTCTGATGATACCACTATCATTCCCTGGATTCTGAATGTAG
>JADBJO010000005.1:1710000-1772500 GCA_016801955.1 Conus betulinus | reverse complement strand
TTCAAAAGTTGAACAGATATGCTATTTCCCTGTTTATAAGACTGAGGATCAAATTTGCACGGTATAAATTTTCATCTCTCACGCAATGGTCAACACAAAAAAAATTTTCTTCCAATTGCACTATAAAACACACATCCACTTAAGCACTTTGAAAAGAGACATTTCTACATTCCATATTAAGTTAATTTTTTAATCAACAAAAGAACCACCATCAGCAAATTTATTCACTGCATTGGTATCAACCACTTTTGAGTCTTAGGGCTCCCTACGTTTACAGTGATCCACGCATTTCCTAGGATTGCGCCACAAAGTTCTACAACCTAACCAATCACGGCAAATCATCATGGCGGCGGGTTACATGTCTGACGCATCCAGCTTCAATCGAACGCAGAGAGAGAGAGAGAGAGAGAGAGAGAGAGAGAGAGAGAGAGATGCTTTCCGCCCTTTGCATCCTCCCTCCCCTGCACCTCCTTTCTTCCCTCTTCCACCTCCGTTGCCAGATAAACAGTCATTCTTCAGGCTCCTTCGGACTCCTTTTGGACAAGATGTCGGCTACCTTGTCCATGTTTACCTGGGTGACATATAATATTGGACCCTCATCATAAACCAACGGCCTAAACGAAAAGGTGGCAGTTTTGATTGGCACAATGATAGCGAGTTTTATTACTGAAGGTCAGAGGGCGAGTCCCTCTAACTTGGGATTGGCTATCCCCAAATTCCCTCAGCATTGGGACTGGCTATCCCGCAGCTCCCTTATCCTTGGGGTTGGCTATCCCTGACCCCTTAAACCTTGGGATTGGCGGTCCCCGGACTCTTTTCAACCTTGCGATTGGCACTTGGCAATTGGTTGAGTCTCCATGTGTATCTTCCCTGGGTTAGCGCTGCATGCTTTGCATGAACTCAGGACATGCTCCACTGCTCGTTTGCCCTGACAGAGCGCGGACACGCAGAGTACTCCAATTTCCACCCTTTCACCAAGTTTGAATTCTAGGGCATGATATATATCCAGATCTCAACTTGAAGATGAAGCTGGTCTTTAAAGGTGTCATGTGCCAAATGTCATTCCAGCTGAGGCTTCGTTTGAGTATTTCCACTTTGTTCAGTGTCCGTGTTGACCTTCTTGGTTTGCCTTCTGGTTTCTCTTAGTATCATCTTCTGTCTTCAACTCTTGTGTCATGGAGTAAGTGAGAGAGATTTAGCTGATTTGGAGCAACACACATACTGCTTTGATCTCAACTTGAGGCAGGTGTAGGTCTACTGATATGCTCTCTCTCTCTCTCTCTCTCTCTCTCTCTCTCTCCTTTTTCTTTTTAAACCTAGTTCGGCAAGAATAAACAACTATTGTTACAGGTGTTAACAGAGCAGAGAGAACAGATTTTTTTAACTTCTAACACAAAGTGTTTCCTTAGAAAAGATCTTGTTTTTCTTCTAACTTTTGCAAACCAACTAGGAGGGTTTAAAAAAAAATCTGACTTCTAATAGGGCTTACGCTAAATGTTCACTCAGATATTTTTTCTACCTTCTATAACATTTTACAGCCACTCTCTAGACATTTTGGTAATTTCCCATCTGAGGCTGATGACAGAAAGCTTCGTTATTGTGGTGGTTTACAACGGAATCATGCTGTTCGATTTACAGTTGAATTAGGAAATGTTCTCTGAGACTGAGAATGGAAAGGACGACCCATGGAAAAGCTCTCCACAAAACCAAAGGAATAATGTGTTTGTGGGACGGCTGAAAATTTAGCAAACGTAACAAATTTTCAGACTTTGTTGTTGTGGTGGCGTACAACAAAATCATTCGGCTAGATTCACATCTGAATTGGGAAATGCATACAATATACTTTCCTCAAGTTTAGAGCATAACTATAAGCCAGTGAATCCGAGACGTCTGGAACTGCAGTGTCAATACCGTTTGCAAACGGAAGTCGTTGTTGTTGTTGTTGTTGTTGTCGTACCCTGGCTAAAAAGACTCCAGGGATCACCCCAACAGCCGAAGTACTTGAACACTATATGGTACAAATGCATCAGCTAAGGATGAGAACATTACGTGTGTGACCGTTTTTGATTACCCTGCCACGTGGGCAGCCACACTCCGACTTCGAGGTATTTTGGGGGACTGATAATGTTATGCTTGGAGCTTGTCACGACTGAAGACAATTCCCGCAATACTATGCAGAGCATAACAACATTTTGATGTAGCCTTGGTGTTCTAGCCTATGTCAGTTGGTCTGACACAGCCTTAAGCCAAGGCGCGCAAACGGAAGTCAACAGCTGACATTGACGAAAAGACCAGCAATCATAGCCCACAGTCTCGAGACGTGGAAGTCAAGCTCACGGAGTAAACGTAAACGTATTCTAAAGGATGTTTCCTTTTTTGTTTTTCAGTGATAGGGAATGACACCCCCACTTCATCCTACCACCCCCTAAAAAAAAAAAAAAAAGCCTACTCGTTCGGGTAGCAGACAAGCAATGGTAAGCTCTACTCGATCAATAATTCTAATGAACGTTATGTACATCGGTGGGTGAGCTTTGTGTTTGTTCATGTGATAAAAGATGCAGATGGGCTTCAACAAACAAAATAATGTCCAGTCAGACTATTAAGAGGTATATTTTGTTCATGTTCCTACAAGTTCTACGCAACAAACAAAATAATGTCCAATTAGACTGTTCAGAGGTATGTTTTGTCCATGTTCCTACGAGGTCTAGGATGAAGACTGAAATGGCATACTGATAAGGGACAGTTGATGTGTTTGTTCAAAATCGGTCCTACGTGCTGCAAACGTGCCAAAGCCATGTCGTGTCGCATTCGTAATGATGCAACATGGCCTTGTGTTGCTGGCCTTGTGATGCGGCCGCTATCCCGATCAGACTGACAAACACAAGTATGGCCAAATCGTCTGAGGGAGAAGGATCATTAGTCTAACAAGACCGCTGTCTTGCGGTAACATCATTATCTTCAGAGAGAGAGAGAGAGAGAGAGAGAGAGAGAGAGAGAGAGAGAGAGAATTGAGCTTACCTATCGTAATGAAGTCTACAGACTTCGATGAATCTATGTTACAAACCCGACACATATATTTCCTTCTTTTTCTCAGTAACCACAGTCAATAAAGTCTGTTACGATATGGGGGCGAAGAATGTCACAGAGAGAGAGAGAGAGAGAGAGAGAGAGAGAGAGAGAGAGAGAGAGAGAGAGAGAGAGAGAGAGAGAGAGAGAGAGAGTTGACAGTGTGGTTTTACGAGTAGTACCCTCGCATTCACCACTTCTATTAAGGGGCCTGTGCTACCTCTTGCGGCAGAGAGTTCCAGTCCCAGTATTGAGTTGTTGTTGGCCATGGCCTCTCTGGCATCCTGTCTGCAGGTGCTGGCCACTTGCTGCTCTTGATGGAGCATTCTGCGCAGCATGTTCATAGTCCACTTGATCTTCCCTACAAACAAGATCAATGTTGTGGAAATCAGAAGGGCAAATATTTTTTCCAGATCTTTTCCGCCACTCTCCCCCCCCCCCTCTTCCTCCCCCTTCCCCCCGTGTGCACCGTCTATGATAAAGTCCCCTCAACAGTGGTGGTCTAGAACCTCGAGCTCTAAACCAGCGGTGACCTGAAACTGAAATGCCATGGCAACACGTGGACGCGGAACATCCCATAACGGCAGTGCCAGGAGTGGTTCATGCATAAAACCAGCCGACAAGGTACCTACCGCCTCTTAATTGGTGCCAGAATTATTTCTTCAACCTTCGCATGTCTCCTCTCCTCACAACCTTGTCATGTGTGTGTGTGTGTGTGTGTGTGTGTGTGTGTGTGTGAGAGAGAGAGAGAGAGAGAGAGAGAGAGAGAGAGAGAGTAAATCAGTACATCCGCCTCAAGTTGAGATCAGCGCAGTATGCTGTTGCTACAAATCACCTAAATCTTGTTCACTAACTCCGTGACACAAGAGAGAGAGAGAGAGAGAGAGAGAGAGAGAGAGAGAGAGAGAGAGAGAGAGAGAGAGAGACAGACAGACAGACAGACAGACAGACAGACAGACAGACAGAGAGAGTATACATTTATCTTAAGTGTGAATACTTGATACTCACGTTAGCAAGCACACACACACACACACACACACACACACACACACACACACACACACACACACACGACACACACACACACACACACACACACACACACACACACACACACACACACACACACACACACATACACACACACACACACACGAACACACACACACACACACACACACACACACACACTACAATTTTTCCGTGACGAAATCGAGAAAAAAAAAAAAAAAGTCAGCCCGCACAGGGTAACAAGTGATTTATTGCCCACACAATGCACATCGATTGTGTCCCTGGCTTTGTCAGGACCGAGGGGTCGGCTGAACAAAAACAGCACGGGCATTAGACGTCCACGTACACAACGGGCGGCAGGCATCAAATATGCACATGGACGTGACACTCGAGAAGTTGCAGGACCATATACAGCACAGGAGAAAAGAATAGGTCAGCATGGGTGCTCACACGCACATGCACCTACAGTGCCAACCCTCCCTCCCTTCCACCCTCACACACGCGCGCGCACGCAAGTATCGCACAAACGGATTTTGTGCGTGTGGGTCGTAGAACTATTATACAAAAGGATTGAGCTCTGATGTATTAGGGGATGTTACTAGAAGATTTGGGGATGTTGGGGATCTACTAAAGTAATTGTGGGATGTTAATAAATCGACACTGCAAACTGACTAATGACTAAGATTCCTATGTACCGTAATCGAGAGAGAGAGAGAGAGAGAGAGAGAGAGAGAGAGAGAGAGAGAGAGAGAGAGAGAGAAGCATTCAGTCAGAGAATCGAGGCAGAAAGTGAGCAAGTGTAGGTTCATGTTCAGAAACATACCAAACCGAAGATAGGACGAGGCAGAATATAATAACATCCTTTCAATAAACAGGCTTTTAGAATTTACACATGTTTTATTTTGACTACAAGTTATAACAGACATTCCCAGGAACCCTAACTTTCAACTAAGACCTTCTCTGTCTAGACTAATAAAAAAAAGACACACAAAAAAACACAGAACTCACATACCACAACACCATGATCACTGTGACCAGGCCCGAAGGCCGAGAGGCCCAGCAACACCTTGACTCGCCTAGAGGATGCCAGGGAGGGGAGTTCTGGGAAGTTGATATCTTTAGTTTATATAGCTTTTGCCCGAGTGTGAATTGAATAACTGTGTAGCGTGGCACGTCTTTGACACAGTCAGAGAACGCCAGGCACTGGACATTATCGAGGTCTGGTTTTCATTACTGACCCACTGCTCAGGGATGGGGGAAAGGGGGAGGGGCGTAGCAATGTGAGGGGTGGGGGGAGCAGGAGAGGGGACCTAGCATGTCAATGCATCCTGGGTATGTAATGAAGGGATGTACCGCTCGGGGAGAATGGGTCGGTCCATCCTGGGTAGGTAATGAAGGGATGTACCGCTCGGGGAGAATGGGTCGGTCCATCCTGGGTAGGTAATGAAGGGATGTACCGCTCGGGGAGAATGGGTCGGTCCATCCTGGGTAGGTAATGAAGGGATGTACCGCTCGGGGAGAATGGGTCGGTCCATCCTGGGTAGGTAATGAAGGGATGTACCGCTCGGGGAGAATGGGTCGGTCCATCCTGGGTAGGTAATGAAGGGATGTACCGCTCGGGGAGAATGGGTCGGTCCATCCTGGGTAGGTAATGAAGGGATGTACCGCTCGGGGAGAATGGGTCGGTCCATCCTGGGTAGGTATGAAGGGATGTACCGCTCGGGGAGAATGGGTCGGTCCATCCTGGGTAGGTAATGAAGGGATGTACCGCTCGGGGAGAATGGGTCGGTCCATCCTGGGTAGGTAATGAAGGGATGTACCGCTCGGGGAAATGGGTCGGTCCATCCTGGGTAGGTAATGAAGGGATGTACCGCTCGGGGAGAATGGGTCGGTCCATCCTGGGTAGGTAATGAAGGGATGTACCGCTCGGGGAGAATGGGTCGGTCCATCCTGGGTAGGTAGAATGACCGGATGCAACTGCTCGGGGAGAAAGGGGATGACACTGGAGAGGCTCAGAATGTCTCTCAGGCTGTGTGTGTGTGTGTGTGTGTGTGTGTGTGTGTGTGTACGTGTGTGTGTGTGCGTGCTCGCGCGCGCGCGCGCGTGTGTGTGTGTGTGTGTGTGTGTGTGTGTGTGTCTGTGTGTGTGTAGCTCTTATGTATATCACTCTGTGATACAAGCATGCACACACACACACACACACACACACACACACACACACACACACACACACACACACACACACACACACACACACACACACACACACGCACACACGCACGCACGCACGTACACACACACACACACACTCCACTCTGACCTTCTTTGCCCACTTTGTGTATGTGTGTGTGTGTGTGTGTGTGTGTGTGTGTGTGTGTGTGTGTGTGTGTGTGTGTGTGTGCGTGCGTGCGTGCGTGCGTGTGTGTGTGTGTGTGTGTGTGTGTGTGTGTGTGAGAGAGAGAGAGAGAGAGAGAGAGAGAGAGAGAGAGGGGGGGGGGGGGGAGGGAAAAGACAGAGAGAGAATGTTGGTTACATCCCAGCTGACTGCGAAGACCCATATCAGGGCTGTCATCGCATTGAAGTCAACTCTCAAGTCATGATCTATCACACACACACACACACACACACACACACACACACACACACACACACACACACACACACACACACACACACACACACACACACAATTTATTTTAACACACCATCTAAAAGCACACCAGTAATGTCTGTAAAATTTTTCTTCCACAAAATCTTAGAGATCAGATGAAAAATGTTGATCTTCAGAAATAAAAAGAAATCATCTGGTGGGATATCTCTGAACAAGGTTTTCATGCAGTCTGCTGTAAAGTGTTTGTGTCTCACACCATGCAAGTCACAGCTCTTTATAGGAACATATTTCACACACACACACACACACACACACACACACACACACACACACACACACACAACTCATCTTTAACACACCATCTAAAACACAACAAAAATTTCGTTAAAGCCTTTCTTCCACAAAATCTTAGAGATCAAATGAAAAATGTTGATTTCTTTTCAGAAATAAAAAAATCACATCTGGTGGAATATATCTGAACAAGATTTTCGCGGAGTCTGTTTTAGTGTTTACGTCTCACACAATACCAATCCCAGCACTCTATTAGAACATCATTGTGAATGGCGGCACATGACATGGAATGCATCACGGAGCCTCTTCACCTTTTAGATAATGAGAATGGCTGTAAAAGATGTGACAAGACGGTTTCTTCTTTCAGGCCGCCCCTGGAACATGGTCAAAAGTCTCTTGAGGTCTGGACTGATTCGGAAGAGTTGGTTATCCGTCTGCGAGTTCCATTCCTCTCTTGCCAGAGGTCTTTGACGTAAGCCTGAGCTGTGGGGTTCAGATAGGTGTGAGGGATACACCACTTCATTGCCTGAAATACCCACATGACCGGGAACCCAGGCAGAGACTAGGTTGTATCCATTGGATTTTAGAGAGGTGTACAGTTCAAACAATTTCGGAAGTTGGGGATGCTTGAGGTTTCGACCAGCAATGGCCTCCGAAGCAGAAAGGGAGTCCGACAGACTGAGAAAATCTTTGTGTTTTGATGTAGAGACCGTTCCAAGAGCCAGGACCAAGGCTGTCAACTCAGCAGTGTAGATGGAGCTGTCAGTGGGAATGTGTTTAGAACATTTCTGAGAGGGAGAGATTGTGCGAAACATAGTAGAGGCATCTCCTCTTCGGACTTGGAGCCATCGGTCAAAATTATATTAAAGGATGGATATTTCAGACACAGTTCGGCGAAAAATAAATTACTCGCTAAAGGGCTAGTGGTATCTTTGCCATACGAGACTAAATCAAACCGGGTCTCTGGAGTGAGGAAAATCCGTGGAGGGTCGAACCGCACACCACTCCAAGGTCTATGTCTGCATTGTTCAATGGGGAACAACACGAATTCCCAAGGATGGAACAGATTTGGGGTTTTCATCAATTTCTTTTAGCACTCCGGGTCAAATACACAGTCATAAGCAGGGTTTGGGGATTCAGAAAAGAAATTTAAACAGTTGTTCAATGTGAGTTTTAGCCGACGGTTAGAGAGGAATAGTTCTCCCGCCTCAGTATATACAGGTGTAATGCGGAATGCCACAACTCTCAGAATGTTCATTGCTTTCTGACATGAAGGTTTTAAGTAGCCTACTACTGGATGGATGCGACTTTTGAATATCAGTTTTTGATCAAAGATAACTCCTAGAAATCGGGTTTCCTTCACAGCTAGAATGATGGATTTGCCCAGCCGAATTTCAAGATTAGCAAATAACTGACAAAAGTATGAAAGTGGATTTACTGCGTTTTGGTGCCTGAAAAAAATAAACCCATTTCCTTTGGCCAAATGTCGGATCATATCCACACAGTTACAGTCGACGTTATATGCTAGCATATGCGGCTAGAACAACCGAGAAAGTTAATTTTGCCCACGTATTTTTGTTTATTGTGTGAGAATCGAGAATAAAAAAAAAAAAAAAAAAAAAACGTTGACCAAATGCACTGTTTCGGTTGTTTTTGTTGTTATTTTTTTATTTCTATTTTTTTTAACAGACACAGGATAGCAACTCAACACGTCCGTTTAATGCCATCAAGAAAAAGAGAAATTATATATCCGTCTGTGGTTCGTGTATTGTAAATCAGGGTGATTCTGGTTTGACTTTGCACAGGTATTTTTCCAGACAGGCCAAGGCTTTGACCTACGACTTACGTATCTTCTTTTCTTTTCTTTCTTTTTTTTTTTCAAAACAGTTATTTGTACTTAAAAAAATCCGTCTTAGCTGCACATGAAATTATGATTAGTGCAGAATCTTAACAGTTTGACTGCTGGAGATGTCTGTGATGATCAGTGAGAAACTGCAGTTTTCCTGTGATGGGATGAAGCAGTCAGTTCAGACTACCAGGTATCACTGTCTGTCTGTCCTCTTGCACACAACGACAGAGTTGGCTACCTTGATTCAACTGAAACACTAATACTTCTAAACCCGTCTGTTACTCTCCTAGTCCGTGCACACTGGTCTGCTCTCAGTAACGTTTAGCAGTCTTGGTCTTCTCTCGTGAAAAGGGCCACATTCATGCTGAAGTTTGTGGTTTTGTGTAGACTTGACAAACTGAAAGATCCCCCGAAAACGCTGAACAGCATCTATTTCAAGTGGCTGTACGACCGAGGACAGTTCGCTACACTACTCCTGTTGGATGAGGACTTTGAAATGCTCTTGAATTTCTGTGGGAGAGATGGCTGAAACAGCAATGAAGATCATAGGAATAAACGTATTGAAATCAAAGGCATCGATCACTACCATTATTATAGAGAAGTGTGAGGCTAGAAGAAGCAATTAACACCGCTTAAAAAGACCGAGGAAAGAAAGACAGCGCTACGAACAATGATCAGTGGCAAAATGAAGAATGCATAGTACAGCTGGATTGAATAATGTGTTAGGACGTTGAGAAAAACGTACACAACGGCACAAAGAAAGCTTTTAAGACTGATTAATACTAACCAAACAAAAGCAAAATAAGGTCAGCAAAGTTCAGGACAAAGCAACAACTGTCTCACATAGAAAGGAGAGACTTCATAAACAAATGGGCCCAAGATTGCTCTACAAGAAACAAAACACAGGAGATACATGTGTGACAAACCAGGATTCATCAAAACGACTTTAAATGCCTAAGTGAAATCGTACCTGCAGTGAAATCGATAAAATGTGGGGAGGCTACGAGCATCGGTAACATCCCTGCAGAATTGTTGAAACATGGCGGAAAAGCAGATATCCTACATGCTATCCGCAACAAAATCTCTGGCACACTGAGGGCCAACAAGGACTCTATCACTAATCGTTGCGCTTCTCCCAAACAGGATATATCCACTGCTAGAATCACTGCCCTATCACTTTGATCAGCCAAAGCAATACTCAAAATCTGTCTGCCGGAAGCAGATGATGAAGAACAGGCTGGTTTCCATTGAGGCTGAAGAAACATCGAATAGATCTTTAATCTGCGTACCGTTTGCAAAAAGCACCTCAAAACTAGAGGGAGTTTTACCACTTCTGTATACACTCCATAAAAGCGTTCGGCAGTTTTGGAAGAACGTAATGGGCCACAGTAAATAAATTTAACTTGGGGCAGAAGCCAAAAAAGAAACACGATCCAGCAGCTGTGCTCAAAAGCAACAAGAGCAGTTGTTTACGCATGGTGCTACTGGAGAAGAGTTCCACTGTGATACTAAAGCTGGAGTTCGTCTCAACGTACAACACCACTTACATTTGTTTTCCCCACCACATGTTTACTTCCGTTGTTTGTTCGTTGCCATCCTGTCTGAAGAAGACTAAGAAGCCATGACTTGTTACTTCAATGCTTGTGTTTACCTTGCGGCTCAGAACTTCAAGAGAGTGAGAGAGACAGACAGACAGACAGAGACAGACAGCTTATTGTCCTTTTCCCAACATCCGATCGCACACAAACTGAGGATTATCTGCAGCTAGAGCTTGAGCATAAAAGCAGTATGTCACGCATTTGACTGCCTAGCCGACTGTAAAGAATGAAGACAATGCGCAGTATTAAGATAATTAAAATAATAACATTTTCATATTGTCAATTTTCAGGTTTTTTTTTTTGTTTGCTTGAATCGGTCTTCGATGAGTTTGGACATAATCATTTGCAGCAAATACTCAATTCTACTGCATTCAAGCAGACCGACATCAGTTTTGGATGTCGAAGGTTGCGATGAACGTCCTATTGGCTGGAGGCCCCTAAGCACAAAGTGTCCCAGATTGTGGACGGAAATGGTATTGTTGTTGATCTGCTCTTGGTGGCAGCCTTCTTTCAAGTTCTTGTACAGCTTCCTATCAGGACCACTGATAAGGATCAGCACGATACGATTTTGTCCAGTTTGGGTGAAACACCCTACTTGGTCGTCCCCCTCCCTTCCCCATCCCCAGCTGGCAAGCCAAAGGACAGGGGTGTGTCTCAGAGATTCAACCCAAAGCAGGACCCGGGGATCCTCTTTTGTCTCTTTTGATACTCTTTGCCTTTCGCACCTCTTTCCTGCTCGATCAGTGGTTCAAACTAACTGTCTGTAACGGAGGATAGGAGAGAGTCACATAGAAGCTTCATGGGTTGGATTCCTTGGGTGGGATGTGGTTGAAGTCCTGGACTCTGAGGTTGTGCGTTGTCCTGAAGACCCATTGTGGTGCCAGGGAATCGCTCCCGCTCAGTGCCTATGAAGCTACCCCCTGTGCGCAGCCCCCTCACTAGAGGGAGTTTCTGTTTTAGTCTCCTCTTCCCACGCGCGGAAAGGTAAAGCCATCCACCTGCCTCACGTCGGTCTCAGAGGTTCTCCTCTCGCTCTCTGTGAACAGCTGCTCGAGCATTGTTCACCACTGTGGTCATTGACAGCCCAAGCTCGGTGGATGTGCCATTCTCTGTTGCAGTTTTGGCTGCTCGGTCGGGCCATTTATTACTCTGTATGCTGGTATGGGACGAGAGCCACGTGAATGCAAGGTCTGTGCCCTTACATATAATCTGGTGAGCCAGAAAGAGGATTTCTGCCTGGATATCTTTCCTGCTTTTTCCTCCCACCAGCTGCTAGTAGCTTAGTGAGGATTTGGAATCGGATAGGATGACCACTGCTCTTGGTGGTTGAGGCATATCGTTCACTGCACTGCATCCCAAGAGGAGGATAGCGTGCAGTTCGGCAGTGAAGATACTCACCTCCTTGTTCAGGTGCTTTGAGATCCCCAGGCTTGGTATCACAAAGGCGCATCCTACCTCATCGTTCACCAGGACAGGGCAGTCCGTGTAGATGCGAAGGTGGTGGCCGAAGCATTCATGCAGTCGGGCCTTTGCCAAGCTGGCCAGGTGCAGAAGGTCCCTTTGTTCCGTGGCTCCCGTGCCGTGGGATACCAGGATCTGTGGTCTCTCTAGCTCCCAAGGCAGGCAGGACACGGTTGGGATGGGAACTGCCTGGTGCAGTCTGATCTGGCTCTTTTTCCCATATGCCCGCTGTCTGAGAGCTCAGAGGCATGGACCTTTGTATGTCAAGAGCTTTATATATACATACACAGATGTTTGTGTGTATGTGTGTGTGTGTAGTGTGTGCATATGTTGGTAGGCGTGGGTTTGGTTTATATTGGTCTTGGTCGGTGTTGTGAAATAAAGTGGTCAGTAGCAAGCTATGAAAATTGCAGCTCCTTTGGCACTAAAATTGTATATGTTGCCATCTCCAAAGTAAAACAAGTGTGTGTGTGTGTGTGTGTGTGTGTGTGTGTGAGAGAGAGAGAGAGAGAGAGAGAGAGAGAGAGAGAGAGAGAGAGAGAGAGAGAGAGAGAGAGGGGGGGGGGGAATATTTACAACATGCATAAGCATCAGTCGCTCCATTTTGAAATGCATAAGCAAGTATTTGTACACACACCCCAACACCTTAAAACTGTATAATTTACAAAACATTTAATCAAATTTGTTCTCTTACAAACCAACACTGTTAATACAAAACTTGTTTACAAATCCTACCCTATGCTTGTTTCTGCATGGTTATGATTTTGGAGCAACAAAACTTAATGAATTCTACACACCTTGTTTCTACCTGTCAATGTTTTTATGCTGCATTTAAAACGACGAGAACAATGAACGCTAACATAACACTCAAAAAAAAAAAAAAAAAAAACCCCAAAAAACAACAAAAAAAAAACCCCCGAGGGAAAAAAAAGAGAAAACAAAAAAGAAGAAGGAAAGAAAACAAAATTCTGCACCAGAAGCCCCCCAAACTGACAAACACCATAAGTCAACTATCGCTGAAGATTAGTTGCAATACATGTTGAGATAACTCCCCTCGCTTTTATCTCCTTTAAAACAAATGTATTAAGTATCATAACCCAATGGTTCCCAATACAACTTACTGCTGTTTAGAAATTCATACTGATAACTAATAAAGACCACAATCACAAGAAACTGGAACACTGAATGACAGCATAATGTACATCATAATAAAAAGAATTCAATCAGATTTAATATGTTGCTACCATCATAAAATAAAAATCTGCCGATTCGGTAAATGCGCATGACCACAAAGACACGAGAATAACATTAGCACTATATGATACTGTACCATACTCAAGAGAAGCTAGAAATCTAAAGCCACAGAATGATGTTACAACCACTTCCCTGAAAATATGTGGGAAGCAAGAAAGATTCACCATTAAATAGATTAGTACATTCAAAAAGCTGTATTATGTACATCTGCCTGTTAAATGATCAATTACAACAACACACCTCGTCAAAAATGCTCATATATATTAGATCAATACATACAGAACTTATTTATACATACGCATATGCAATGTAATCCCCCGCCACACCACAAACACTCCAATTCATTTCATGATGTCATAGTCCTGCCCACTGCGTGAGGCTTTCTCACAGCTGTAAACACATGTACACACAAATCACAAACAGTTTAGGAGAAAAAAGAAAGCGCCATCTAGAAAAAAAAAAAAAAAAACTAACAAAAAGAAACCTACCAGTTCCAAATCCACCAAATATAATGTTAACACAGACTGGAAGAAGATAGATATAGCTCTAACAAACAGGCAGCCTTGTGCGATAATACACTCAGCAGCAGCAGGCGTGCATAAATCAAAGAGAACTTTGAGCTTGAAAATGTGCACAAGCATAAACACACACACACACACACACACACACACACACACACATACTTAAAGTCAATCAGACAAACAACAAATTGACTTTTCTCAGTCCATACAACTTTTTCTCTTCAGCTGTAAAATCAGCACAGCTCTGTGTCTGAACAATAGAAATTCCATCTACATAACCTAAAACCAAGCCTTCCTTAAAAGTTGGGAGTATGGCTGCCTTAATGGTGGGATAAAAACGGTCATACACACAAAACTCCACTCCCTATACATGGGGTGTCCACAGGAGTATCAGCCTGCGTACGCAGAAGAAGAAGAAACCAAACCCACCATGCTTGAAGTTGATACTGTCTTCCATCACTTTAGCTGTTTTTGACCCAAATCAATTTTCATAACCTGATGACTCTTTCGCTCTTAAATCAGGCCCACACCCTTTCAGTCTCATCCAGGTAATGTCACTACATGTAGACTAGTCTATATACACTATACCATGTCTGCTAAAGCACAATCTTAGAGTGTGCATGGATTCCAGCTAAATCAATCAGGCCGTGAATAAATGCGTAACAAACAAATTCATAACAAACAATGTGAAAGAAGGGTTTCAATGGGTACTAGACAAAGCTGATGTCTGATCTATGACTTAAACATGTTTGTCAGGTCTGCCTGTCAAATTTCATGATCTGAACCACTACTATAGTATAGTTGTGTGTGTGTGTGTGTGTGTGTGTGTGTGTGTGTGTGTGTGTGTGTGTGTGTGTGTGTGTGTGTGTGCCATGCAATATGATCTATTCTCTCTTCAGCTATAAAACCAGGCGGACTATTATTATGTCCATGCTATAGGTTCTCTGGCTATGAGACTTGAAAGATTAAGCTTGTTAATATGTCATTTAACACTTCTTCAGTTCAGAATTAAATTTTTTTTTTTTTTTTTTTTTTTTGGTCAGACAAAAAGATCACTTACAATACAAGCTCTCGTTGCTTGAACTCGACTAGGCTCACTCTTGTTTGTTTCTTTAATAGACTCTTGTAAGGTAATACAAACTCTATCTCTATGGCTGTAAAAGTACAACAGATCTATCTGGTTTCCTGGCTCACTTATGATTTCCTTGCATATGAACCAATGCAAGGTTTCTTGACTTGTTTCTGTTGTTCCACTTGTTCTCACTATGTTCAACATCAGAAATTATGCCAGTCCTGAATACATAATAATTTGTGTTTATCAATTCCTTTAGCTCAGTTGTTTTTGCTGTGAGAATTTGCCAAGCTCAGGGTAAAGGGTAAGCTTATGACATCCTTTATTGAAGATGTTACTTCGTTTGTCTGCGTGCCTTATATCAGCATTTGTTCTACGCAAACTGGTGTTGTTAGAAGCTTCATTTAGAGTTAGGCTTGTGCAACTGTCTTACCATGTGAAAAAAAAAGGTTATTTTGTCTTTTGAGCACTAAAACTAGGACAACTCCCTTCAGATAACAGGAACTCTTGTGTCTTTCACTGAACCTGAATGATTTTTGTCAGATGATATAATCTCTTTAGCTGTCAAGGTAGGCCAACTCTCTTGTCTAGTAATACAAACTCTTGTAACTTCAGCTGTAAAATTAGGCCGACTCACGGCAATTTGTTGACTGAACAATGATGACTTCTGTCGAACAATACAACCTCAAAATGTCCATTTAGGTGTAGAAACAGGCCGACTCTATTGCAGTAATAGAAATAGTATGGGACTTGGATGATTTGTCAGGTATGACAAACTCTTGTCTCGGTTGTAAACTATGACAACTCTCGTCTGGTAATACAACCTCCATCCCTTTAGCTGTAAAAACAGGCCAGCTTGTATGAAGTAATATAAACCCCGGCCCATTCATCTGACAAGTCAATTTGTACATACTCTTGTTTCTTCAGTTGCAAAAAACTAAGCAAACTCTGCTGTTTAAAAGAAAAAAAAAAAAAAAAAGCTCCATTCTCTTCTATTAACACCACCTTTATCCACTGAAACCGGACAAATTCTTGCCACATTGTACACTCTTGTCTCTTTAGTTGTTAAACCAGGCTGACTTTTGTTGGGTAACAGCCTCTTGTCCCTTTGACAGCCCACTAAGATGTACCAAAATAAATGACACAAGGATGCCACCAGTATTTGGCAGAGCATAAATACCAAGATGTTCTTCAGTTCAGATCACCTTGAACCTGATGTCTGCATTCTGCTGCTTCTTTTTTTTTTCCCCCTTAAAAACTGGTTGCTTACAGTTCTCTAAGCGAAAAAAAGATACCGTTTAAAGCAGGCAAGCACCAGAAAACAAAGTACATGAATATAAGATTTGATAGCATAATATATGATTTAAAAGTTAAGTCATAGTATTAGAGGAAACTAAACCATGTAACTTTTGATACTTGTATATTTCCTTTCAAAAACACAGAGCATGCAAAGTGGAAGAGACTTTCTCTATCATGAATTACTTTTCTGCAAAATAATGAGATCAGAATAACAAATCTGACCAAACAAGAAGTCACAAGTGTCAGAACTGTAACAGATGTCATCCCTATATCTAACTTTTTCTCAGTGCCCTCAAAAAATATTCAAGTAAAAATGTTCAGGACCATTTTCACAGGGAAAACACAAAATGACTGCTGACTGTTGCCTAAAAAAATGACCAATGCAGTATCTAATAACAGATATCATCTACAGAATTCAAAACAACAAATGAGAAATATCCAAAGCCTATTCTTCAGATTAACTCCTCCACAATAAGCAAACTGGAGAAGTGGATGAGTTGGAAACATGACTTGGAAAAAAAAAAAGAAGACCACTTAACAACAAGAATGTGACTTCACTTGTGGTCTTTGACTGAACACTCAAAATATGGTGCCGAAAGTTCTTTCTATCCAGAATAGCTACCATTCACACTAGCTGTCAATGTTTTACTTTTATTTACCACGATGAAACTCTACCTCTGCTTACCATAATTTAGGAGTCTGATTCATAGTCTTACACAACTAGTCATATTTTTCTCTTGTGCTCAGTGGTGTTGGTGATATGTCCTTCAAAAAGGCAGAAAACAGTTATTTCCAGCATTAGCTATGCAAATGGATCCGTACAAACACAATAATATAGACAACAAATCCGTAGCAACAAGTTGGTTCGACATAAACTACAGGTGTGTGACAATTTGTTTTTACATTATGATCCAACAGTTAAAACATCAATATAGAGTTTTATTTCCAAAGGTCTCAGTCAATGCTCCTTATTTAATCAAATAAGTGTAAATGCTGCGTAACTGACTGACCAACTTCCACATCCAATACATAGTGTGAACTTAATCGAACTCATTAAACTTCAACAGTTATAAAATCAGTAAAGGTACACATGGCAAGTTACAAAAGCTAAACAATACAGCTAAACATTAATCTGCCATACATACATACGCAGCAATAAAAACAATATATGTATATTGTGCCTGAAGTATCAAGGCACATTATGCACAAACTAAAGAGCAGCAATCCACTAATTTTCTACATTTGAAATGTACATAAAGAAAGAATGACATCAGTGAAGAAATACTGGCGAATCATTCTGAATCAGAGATAACGAGCATGGATGCTGCCTTTTCAATAATCATATAACATACTGAGCACACTCATCATGGAGGCCTTAAATTCCATGGTCTACTGGAATCTTTCTGTCAGCCTTTTGATCTCACTTACTTTTTTCACACGAAAACACATACCAAGCTTGAGTTATATGGAGAGACCTTGCTCTCTAGACAGACAGAAAAAGCATGACAACAAGAATATCAATACAATATACAGGAAATGAAGGATAAAAGACAACAATTATAGCTGTCACTAACAAGTACAATATTTATGCATACAGTTATGTGATTCTTCGCTGTCTTCCAGCTACCATCTAATATGTACTATGTCTCTCTATGGTAAGGTCTAGTTCTTCAGCAAAGTTAAGGGGAAAAAAACAAAGCAAAAAAAATCATGAATTTACCTTCAATCTGTATGTACAAATTCAAATGACAACACCAGTGCATGCACAAAAACCTCCCACAGGCTACGACTTGAGGTACAAGTATGACACGGCAGGGAATATAATAAACATGGAGTACATTTGATACAAGGGCCAAGACAGTATAAATAACACCCAGAATATACACCTGTTCTGCAGATCACACACACTGCTGTTGAATATACAGACTGGCTGAAGACCACACTGGCAATATTGGGATAGACTATTTACAATCAAAGGAGATTTAGGGTTCCCCCACAAATCAAATGGAACAGAGTTCTGGTTGGGGGTGGGAGTGGGGGGTGGGGGGTGGGGGCTAGGGAGCAGGTAGGGGTGAGGGAAGGGGGAACCCACATAATATATAAACACACACACACACACACACACACACACACACACACACACACACACAATTAACATTTTGCTTTTGGTGCAAGTCCCTCACCAACTGACTGAATGAAGGACTCCTTCCCCATACACAAAAGCAACAGAAGTCAGAAAGTAAGCACTCTTTAAACATACTTCTCCACACGAAAGCTGACACTCCTGCAATTTCATTTTCCTTGACATCAACATGCTCACTTTCCAGTAGCAGTTTATAGAGTGGGCCCCTTACTGTAAATTTTGTATATTTTTCTTTTCCTTATGATATATTTTTTTTTTTTTTGTCATTCACATTATTTCATAATTTTCCTGCACATGGTTTCTGTGATGGTTTCTGTAAGTGTCAACAGTTACACCATTTTTGAAGCAGGAATTGTTGAACATGTGCTTTCTCACGGATTCTGGAATAATCAGAAGACTTCTTCAACAAAGGTTTAAGCAGCTGTTTCAGAAAATTGAAGCTCTCCATGCAGAGGTAAACAAGGGACTCAAAACATCTGTCAAAGTATGAGCATGAACATGTAGAGCACATGTAATGTGTGTGCATAAATTGACACAGACACATCATTGTGATGCTTCAAACCATAGCTTGCAATTACAAACAAATGTGGTTGAAATAACACACACACACACACACACACAAAACAAAACAAAACAAACAAAAAACAATCCATAGCACACATCAAAGGACACTGATATAACAAATAAATACTTGCACATAAACAAACCAGTTCACACACAAAATGTCAACCTTGATGACAAACAACAAGTAGGTCATTCAGATCAAACAAGGGAGGTTTCCAAGACCTAATTCCTAGGCCCTGGCAAACCCCACTTGCTGCCAATGGATGTGCTGGCAGTCACTGTGATATGGAGAGCACAGCACAGGTGGGGACAGTCAGTGAGCCCTGCAGTACCACTGTAATAGCCACAGCCACTGATACAGCCTTGCCCTATGTCACAGGAGGAAAAAAAAAAAAAAAAAAAAAAAAAAGCACATCGTGCACAAAAAGACCCAAAACACTGATATGCTTAACACAATACTTCAAAAGTAAAAACACAGGACCTGGTGAGACCATAATATGGGTTGCAATAGTTAAGATGAAAAAGGACAATCTTTGGCAAGAGAATCAGCAATGACTTTACGCTGGGTGAAAAGTGATCCACACACACATTCTCTCATAGCAGTAAATGGGGAAAATGCCTTCATATGTCACAACAGGTGCGGATCTGTCTGTTTTCATACAATAACAAATGTCAGATATCTGTTTTCATACAATAACAAATGTCAGATATTGGTGGTGGTGGTGGTTGTTGTTGTGTGTGTGTGTTTTGCAGTTGTTTTTGTTTCTGGAAAAACTAACTCAGTAAATGTTTGCCCTGTGTATACATTCTACTGATATTCACTTTGACTAGACTGATTTTGAATAACAGATGAGAGAATTATGTTGTTCTTTTAAGTGGTGGCCAACTGCTTAACCTATCACCAAGGACTTCTTGCACATTGCGCATTTCTTAAAGACAGCCTCTTTTCACAACACTGATCTGCTGCATTGCCCACAGTCAGTGATGTGCAAAATCAGGAATACATAAACAGAACCTGACTTCAAAGACAATGTTTTTCAATGATTTCTTTTCATTAATGAAAAAAAAAAAAAAAAAAAAGTTTTACCTGTATGATGAAAACAGAAAGAGAGCGAGAGAAAAGCAGCTCTTGTTTCAGATTACATGACTGTGAGATGAGGGAAACATTAAAAAAAAAAAAGGAACAGAAAATGAAATTAAGAGAATTCTCTTAAAAAAAAAAATTTAACAAAGCAAATACTAGTAAACTGTAAAAACAAACATATTTATAACCTTTTTTCTACACTATCATCTTTGTACCTTATTCACATTCACCTAAACAAAAGAGAGAAACAGACACATGTCTCCCCCCCCCCCCCCGTTTTCTTGTTAGCAATAACATAAAATTGAGTAAAGCAAAATGCACTGAAATGGAGAGAAATGAGTGATGTCTTTCTTTCATGAAACTGAAAATGTAGCTTTGCAAAGATGAAAATATAACGAAACGGGTGGAATATCCTTCTGTATCTTTTGTCGCATCACATCATCTAAGATAAATAATTCTGAATCACTAAAATCATGTGCACAATTGAATTATTCTTTAAAACTCTTAACCATATATACACTTCAGATCAGACAAAATCTCACACTACACATATTCAAAATGGAATATGGCACTTACAGAAATTATAGAAATGTGAAAACACTATCAAACTCAACAGTAAACAAACAAATACAAGACTTCAGAATTCTGTTATCTGAGGTACACTTCACTTTCACAGACAACTCCACAGGAAAAAAAGAACCCTTTGCAGAGGTCAGCAGGTGTACTTTTGATGTAACTATTTCCTTAATGTTCTTGGCGTAGGAGAGGCACTGGTATTTTCATGGGCAGTTGTCCATGCAGATGGCATACATGGGAATTTCAAAAATGCCACATGGCATTTTGTCCCAGCAGTTTTCTTCCTGTTCTTTTTTTGTTGTTGTTGTTTTTTGTTTTGTTAATAGGGGGTTCTGATTCGCTGCCAGTGTCAAAGGGCAACACATCATAACAGCTGATGTAGGTGTGGGTATCACTTCCTCCTCCAGTCCTGAAAGGAAAATACCAAGGATAATGTGGAGAAAAGGGACTCGTCTTGCAGTTCCATAAAGACAGCATACCACTACATACTTGCATTGATGGCTCAGCAAAAGGAAGCAACAATAGGTCTGTAAATTCAGTGCTGATTATGCACAACTGCTGGCGCTTTAGGCACAGATTTCAGCTATGATAACAGACCGTTTCCCCAAGCCTGCAAAACTGTCAGGCAGAATTTGGAAAATCACCTGTTCCGATTATGCAAGCTGATCAGTTCTTCTTTCAAGGAGTTGTAAAATGCTGAAACCAGAGCACAACTTCCAGTCCCTTCAATAATCCTTCTTGGCCAGTCTCCCCACTGACTCAACAACATGTTGACTTGCATAACAAGCACACAAACTCGACTGACTTAATCAGCAATCATCTTTGGAGAACTGGTGTTTGCATCTACTTGCTTATGCACAGGTGATGAAATAACTGAAGTCATGGTAGCATGTGCGCAGATTACAAGAAACGTGCAGCCAGCGATCATGGAAAGCCTGATGTCATAGCAGATTGTTGGGAATTACAGTGCAAGCTGCTACTTTCGCAATAATTCCCTACAATCTGCAATGGGGTCAGGCATGAAATAAATGACATGTATTCCGTTTCTGCCAAATATTCATATCATTTGTTAAATCCTGAAAAGCTCCTGCTTCATTTTTTCTTTTCACTGATACGAGTTCCAGGAAAATCTGAGGTAAGATGGTCCTATGCTGTTTGGGAAAATCTGATCTGCCTCCTCTCCCGTTCCACGAAAATAGTCAGTATGTCAGATGTTAAATAATCATTTTTTTACTGACATTTTAATGAAGAGATCATGCCATTGGTAATTCAGTGTATAACTGGAGTAGGGAAAACAAAAAAACAAACAGATAAAAACAAAAAACAGCAGAACTACAAAACTGAAGAACAGAATGCTGCAACATAAGGGGAAAAAAGTGTGAGCAGACCTTGCAAACAATTGTCCCACATCTCCACTCCACTCACCCTAGAGTTATCAAGTGGGCGGTGAACTCTTCTGAGCCATTTGTGTGGTTACCAATGCTAAGTACAACACTGTGTGCAGCTGCAACTGCCAGGTCGCTTACGTATTACGTCCTTTCTCATTTCCATATAAAAATATGACTAGCCTTTTCATTCAAAAGCGGATCTTCTTTTATACTAAATAAATATGTTTGTGTTATAAGAGGTATTCAGTGCTGTTTCTTTCACTATTTGAACACATCTCTAAATTCAAATAGCCAGGATTTTCACTATGCATTACGTACAGCCCCAAGTTTCAGCATCTGATTTCCATTTTTTTTTTCTTTGTTCTTGTGCGTTTATTTGCTTTTGACATGAGGGTCATTTTGAATGTAGAGAATCCTATAGAGAGCACTGAAGCAGCAATGGATTTGGAGGAAACCTGCTTCAGCTCATGGATGGAACCACAGAGCAAAGCTATCCAGCAATATACACTCAATCAACTATGAAGCAGAGGCTGAGGTTTTGAGAATATCAACCAAACAGCCGAAAGAGTGAATCAAAAGAAACTGATGGAAAAGCAGTTATTTTCTCTGATGCCATCAGTCGCAATCATCAGAACATGGATCCGAACACCCTTGCCACAGGAATCCCACCAAAATTACAGCCTAGTACTGCACTGCAACATCCCTAAGAATGGGAAAATAGTCCAACTGGCAAACAAAGGGAATCCACTGACACCAACACTTGTCGCTCCACTCACACCACACACACATCCACAAGAGTAACTGGTAAAGCCACAAAGGAAAAGGGGGCACAGGGCTTGTGAAGCTACAGCAGTAGGATCAGCCAATCTCCTATGAAGAAAAGAAGATCAAAGTAAAAAAAACAAAACAAAACAACTGGCTGCAACATCACCGAGACGGTACACAACAGCAGAATCAAGATAGCCAGCTCTCAAGAAAGACTGAATAATACCGGTGTCCTTTTGGTCGCTGTAAGCTCTGGCATGACATGTCCACAACAGTTCTGCATTGCAGAGGCCAAGATGCAAAATATGCAAGCATGCGAGATGACACTGCTTGTGGCCAACCAAACAATCCTGAAAATTATGATAGAACAAAATGCCATCCTGGAACCATTTTTCTGGCAGTTTATGACAGATGTGTACCTTTTAACTCTTTTCAGTGAAACAAGCATCTTAAAAGCACATAAAAAACACATAGTCCATGTATACAGCTACATTAACTGTTACCAGAAAACAAAAACTATCAAAAGATAGCTTTGTCCCATAATTAACTTTCACTTTTAAACAAAAGTGTAACAAAGCAACACCTCAGAAAGTAATTATCTACAAGGACAGTGCTGAATAAAGAAAAAGCAAAACACTGAAAGATTATTTCATCTAACAAATCTGGTCGTTCTTTGTTTAATAATGGTACATGTAGTGGTGGTGGCCTCAAGCTTTCTACTGCTGATTAATGCGATACTTGCTTTTATATGTACTAGACCATTTGCTTGAGACGCCAATGTTGATTCAAGCTGGAGCGATGCATCACTGTCTGACAGCACAGTATGCAATATCGCAGTCTTCAGCCCTGGGTCTGGCTCTAGGGACTCACTGCTCACTTTGTCAAAACGTTCTCATTTCCAACAATTTTTGCACATGGTTTTCACTTTCATTGTTTTGAAGATTTAAAAAAAAAAAAAAAAAAACCTTACGTCAACTACTTAACACCTTTCTTTAATCTCTCCTAGAAAGTAGAGTAATAATGACAGAGCTATCAGTCCATGGTCCGACATGAAACGTCAACACTGTAAGTCTTCTAGTAATCATGGCAGTGTCACCCACAGTTTGAGCCCCAAATTAACTACGTGATGGGAAAAAAACCACGAACAATTTCTTTTAAGGATATTCTTTTCAGTTTTTTATCACACTGTATCAACTAGATTATGATGTAAAGTGATATGAACAAAATACTGCTTTTGCCATATCACCGTCTTTGAACAGGAATTCCCCCAAAAGCCTTGTTCATTGTGAAAATATCCATGCACAGTTTTGATCTAGATGATCTGAGATGACCTAAACAATGTCTTTTTTCTGGATTTCCGGTTCATTTCATAAGACTTGCTGCACTGAATGTGACCTGAAGCGCATCCACATTTTTAAATTCAAATGACGGCAACCTGGCTCACTGACAAACTCTGTGAGAAATCACTGGGGAGTCTGCATCAGCTTCAAAACTTCATTAGAGTCACCAATGAGCATCTGACAATGGAGAAATTAAAAAAAAAAGTCGATTTCAAGGGGGTAAAAAACAAAACTGTAACACTGAATGACCTGAACTTTCATTGTCCAAAACCACAAAAATAGTGGAAATCAGCATTTTATCTAAACTAAGTCAAATGCATTTTCAAACTATGCACCACATAACTGTTGAATACAAAGAACAGTAAGTGCATGTTCAGGTGGTTTAAATAATATGCTCCCCGTCTCTGTTGAGCTTAGGGTGCTTACAAAAATGAAAAGAAAAAAAATCAACATTCAGTTACATCTACATGTACTCCCACCAAGAGTACATGATGCATACACACAAACCATTCCCATCCCACCCTTCTCACTATCCAACCTCCCTACATCAACACATTAAACACACACACACTTGCATGCATGTCAAACTTACTTGCACCTGTGCATGTACACCATACCAGCATGATATAACTCTCTTACAATGTTGTTGGAGAAAGTGGCATGGGGAAAGAAAAACTGGAAACTGTGTAAATGATGGAAAGGAAAAGTGCGCTTTGAATGTAAACAAGCTTTTTACCCCAGATTTGAAAATACTAAGACACAGCATGATGAAGAGAAAATGGAAACTCATTCCACAAAGGAGGTCGGAAGTATGAGAAAGTGTACAGACCAAGAGACTTAAGTGAAAAGATGTGTGCATCATCTGAAGAACTTAAAGACTGTAAATTTAATACATGTTGCTTACATCATCTGAAGAACTTAAAGACTGTAAATTTAATACATGTTGCTTATAGCCCAGTCAACTGCAAATGGGCATAATAGGGCTGAAATAATGTGACAGAAGATGCAAATGAAACAAACAGTTTACCTAAATACTGTTGTGATCTGCCAGTAACAATATCACAACGAGTCATACAGATTTTGCATTTGATTGGACATTGTAACAATGCATGCGGATCTTGTATTTGATCAAACTAGAAATTGCAAGCCACTGCAGATCAGAGAGCAGATGGGCAGTAGTTTCTTTTTTTTTTTTTTCCTTTGCACTTTGAAAATGAGGCATGCAGCATAATTCATAACTCGGCAATCAGTTTATAAGATTCTGCAAAAGCCTAGCGAGTAAAGCTTTGCAACATCTAGTCGAGAGAGAACCTGAGATGTGACTTTAAGTTTTTATGGCTTCTATTGTAAGAAAGCATCTAAAACAGCCAATCTTCTGGATCTCAAAGTAAGCAGTTTGACCTATTTCTTTGCTAACATGAGGACTCATTCAAACTATCAACTTCTTCAAAAAGTAATTTGAATACATCTGCAAGTTCATGAACAGGAGAGACGGCTTGAAGGACAGAGTCACACTGATCTTGCAGGTACTGCAGACAACCAGTTGGGAACTGTTGATTCTCGTTCTTGCTTGTGAACAAGATGAGTGATGCTGTATCTGAAGACACCATTATGCATTTGTGCACAATCACATAGCACATTTGCAAGTGATCAGACATCATCATGGGAAAAAGGGCACAAGATCAAACAGTAATATCCTCCTCCCTGAATATGATGCTAACAAGCCTATGACCACATCTACAGGTGAATTGTACATTGTCTGTTTTTTACTGGGTTCATACAGACTTCCAAACAAAATCCAAGGACTTTTTCTGTATAAACTTAAAGGGCTGTAAGCCTTTGTGCTTACTTTGATTGCTTCATAAAGCTACCGCAACAGAATCGGGCTTGTAGCAGACCACAAGGAAGTGGTTAAGCCTGGCAGACAGAAAATAAATCTTTTTTCTTCACATACATTATCAATGCTGTGTATAATTTTGTAATTTTTTCTTCCAAAATATATTTTGCTCCATCAAAATTTCTGTTTTCAGGCACTCTGAAGTATTTATAAGCACTGAAGTTCAAATTGCAAGGACATTCTTAGTTCTTGAAAAGAGGTCCTCAAAATTAAAGGACTTTCAGAGATGTTCAAGAACTGATATCCTGGTCTAACACAAGCTCAATATCACAGTGAGTTCTGTAACTTTCTCTGTATTGGGATCAGTGGAACAGTCAAAATGAACATTAAATAGCTGAAAATTATCAATTTACCTTCAAAATGCTGCATTATTCAAGGAAATTTGCAAATTCTGAATAGAAGAGAGGAGCACACTTGTTTATTTTTAAAATTCTGACTAGAAGAGAGCAACACTCAGTTTGTTCTTCTTGGTGAATTGGTCTGTAAAGACAAAAGAAGCCGATGTACAGTGGTGCAATCAAAGAAAAAATTTCAAAAGAATTATGCCAAAATTTGGGATGTAGTATCAGCAGTGTGCTGAAACTGAGTGGTGTGTGCAAGAGTGATGCTACACCTTGCCATATGAAGAATGAAGAGAGGATCATACAGTGTAATCAAAGTAAGTCATGTCCCTACATTTTGCTTCACAGCCAGCCCCCCTCAGATTCAGTCAAGAACAAAACATCTATATTTTCATCATGGTCTTCTGTTTTCACTTCATCACCGACTAGAAAAAAAAAAAAGACACAAAGAATATACTCACAAGGAATACCATTTAGAACATTGTGGATCATATATCTTCATTTACAATCCAAAGAACAATGTGACTGATGTGAACAGTGAACATAACACAATTGCTGGTTTTAATGATACTACCATGATTGTATACTTCACTTCCAGCATCAGTTTAGCATTTATCAAGGGCACTGACTTAACTGACCGAAAAGACATCAGAGGTTCAAATAAGACATGTTTTCTGTAATGGTGTACCCTGAAGTATAGGACCATGAAGATAATGTTACTACGCAAAGGCACTGACAACTGACTTTGAAAACTGAGTTCAGATTAGTAGTTTGTACTCATTCCTTGTTACATAGTCTGTATTGCAGTTTTTCTTCTTTGCCCTTGACACTACACGATGTGACCTGTGGGGCAGACAAAGTGGGCAGTTTTCTAAATACTGTCACATTAAAAATGCAAGTGTCCAGCACAAAGTGATCTGTTCTTGATCCACTTAGTTTGCTAAGGAGTCACCATGCCAAATTTGGAGATCAGATGAGAGCTTGGACTTCTATAGGGAGCAAAGAATAGAGACAGACAGGACACACTTTTTTATAAAAAAAAAAATCAATCAGAGAATACAATCGGAAGATAAGCTATCCATATAATGGTTTCAGCACTCCTCTGCTTAAGCTACTGTTTCTCCTATCTTTCTCCTATCCCAAATCAGATAATGTCTTCAAGAACTGTTGTTTTTCATATGTTTCTATTTCACACTGAAGTATATTTACTGATTCAATAAACAATTCAGCTTCAGGCAGGCAGGGGAGGGGAGGGAAGGAGAGAGAGAGAGAGAGAGAGAGAGAGAGAGAGAGAAATGAACAGTTTAATGCATGAAGTTTTCAGCCCACTGACATACCAGGAGGCGTATATATATGGGTAAGAAGGCAGAGGGGGACACTGTAACTGAAATAAACATGAACAACATGTAATAAAGATAATAACGGACATGCAACATGGAAGCCAGATTGCGGTACATAACTGTGGTCACAAGGGTGACATGGAAATGTTTTTGCTGTCCATCATGATTTATGCAAAGCTGGTAACATCAATGTTTTCAGGGTGGTCAGTCTGGATTTCTTTTTCCACCAGCTGTGGAGCTGCTATCCTGTCTGATGCTGCCCTGCTCTTTGTCAATTTCTTTGGATGTTTCTTGCAAACAATTCAGTATCTCTCTGCAAGTGTCATATGACAGTCTGGAAGCTTGCAGTCTAGAAGTACCTACTGAGTGGTTGGCATAGTCACTGTTTTCCTTATCAGTGTGCACTGGCATTAGCACATTCCTTGCTGTGCTGTTTGTCAGTAATGTAGACTGGATAGAAGGATGATCTGCATCCACGTTGACAGCATCTAGAATGTGACTGGTGACTGCCTGCCTCGCTTTCCAATGTCAAGTCACTCTGACCCACTCTCACTGTCTCTGGGTCACTGCAATACAGCACATTCTGCTGAAGCTGGTCAGCAGGTCGTGTCGCCCTGTGTTATTTATTTACAGATACACATTCAGAACTGTCAGTGTGGCCATTGTCAGGGAACGTGTCATACACAGTCCAGTTTTCTGTGTTATAAAACAAACAGTCCCGAGGTATCCGAAGCAACGGCCAAAGGGGGACATAGGTACACTTGCCTTCTGCTGTTCTCTTGATCCTCTGTATGCCTCAGCCCTCCTCTTATTTGGGCAGCTTGTAATGAGCACTGTCTTTGATACACAACAGCGTAATGCTTTTTTGGTACAGGAGGCTGGTAGGCTGTCATCAGTTGAAGTACAAGAAGTTAGTTTTCTCTACCTTCAATTTTGAAAGACGATAACATTTCTTGAAAAGATCTGCTCACAACATTCTCCAAATAAGATGGAAACCCTCAAGTGGCATTCTGAAAGAGTTTCTTTTTTCTTTTCATCATGAAATACTCTCAAAATTTGTGTTCTCTTTTGAAATTCCTTCTTGCTGGTTGACATGCAAGGAAAGTTACTCAAGAGAGAGAGAGAGAGAGGGAGAGAGGCAGTGAGAGGGTAAGAGACTAATTAGTTGATCATATGTTTTATACAATCATACGAGCAAATTCGTCTAAAATCCCAAGAACAGATGAACATATTCCTGTCACTTTCCTAAATGAAATCACACATGACAGCTTGAAGATTGAAGCCTTGACAGGAATTACCCTCTCTAGTAATTCTGAATGTCACTGCATCTGGAGAATACATTTCCATTTCAGTAAAGTTGACATAAACTTCATCCTCAATAAAACAAGTGAAACAAACACTATCAGTGTAAAATTGACTGAAGCTCCCCACAATGAAATCAAATGATCCTTAGTGGTTGATAAAATCTCTAACAATGAAAAACAAAAAGTGTCACAGAGAAGGCAAATGTGACACTACATGAATCTGAAATGCTACAACTGCTGCTTTCTCTTAAGGCTACTGCATATACATATATGTATGGCTCATCTATGCAAATGTCTTACACACATGTATATGCACAAAACTGCTTGTGAAAATTTTCACTAAACTTGGAAGTGGTTTTGAAATTCAAAAGACAGCAAAAATACTGACAGAAAAATATCTTACGATAAACACATGTTCACACACCAACATATGGTCTATGCATTAGATCAGACATTCATGATAACACTGATTGAAAAAAAAAACTGTGAGATCATGTATCTACACTGGAAGGAAAAATAAGGAAAGAAAGTGTACCAGAATGATGGATTGCCCAGAAAATAAGTTAAAAATCAATCATAAATAAAAGTTGGACTCGCACACATTGTTGTACACAGAAAATGTTTAATCACGCACACACATACACACACACACAGGTAATCAGACAAGTATTGCACAGGCAAACATACCTACACACAGTAATATTACTCTGATAAAATCAAGGTCATTGAACTTGCAATTTCAGTGTCTGTGATTTAAATAATCTTATTCACAAAAAAAAAAAGAAAAAAAAAAAGTCTCTCCATGGCATGAGATCAATACTTCAGCCCTTAGTTTCAATCCAGACCTGGATGTTCTCGCCACAAGTTGAACTTAATGAATGGTTTTCTTTTCAATGTGTTAAACTTCTAGCTGCTAGAAATGTCTAGTTACTTTGGTAATTATCTGACGTGTACAGAGAATCAGAATGGAGTCATGACAACTTCAACCAATAATTATCTGAAAAGTAAGAGGATAAGAATGCGAATGGAGTCATTAGGCCACCATACAAACGAGACAACATGTTTTGATCCCTTGGTCTGCTACAAGATAAGCAAATGGGACTAATAAAACCAAAATAATATACGAAAACATATGAGAAAAAAATGACTTCACGCAGAGAAAATGTTTCTGGACGCTGATCCGTAAGATATAATGTTTTTATGTATGTACATTATATATATATATATATATATATATATATATATATATATATATATATATATATATATATATATATATGTGTGTATCTTTTAGGAAATACATACTATTTCTTCACCAGCTGCAACAACACTTCCTTTCCATAAAGTCATTTCTTTGTGATTCATTTGTTGTTATTGTTGTTTTTGTTTATTGCATTTGTTTAACTTGTCTGCAGATGACCAAGAGGATGAAAAGCATTGTTATTCTCTTGCTGTATCACTCCTGCTTGGAACCACTCTACTTCTGAATCGTCTGATACATATTTTCTTTATCTTTTCTCCTTAGCAATCTAAATATTGCTAAATGTAAAACTACTAGATCGCCTAACTGGTCATGGTGTTCCACCATTATCTAAGCGACTGGTGGGGAGTAACATGTAAGACATCAGTACAGCATTATGAGTCAGAGCATATTTCTTTTCCCACAATGCTTTAATTTTTCCCGTTCTTAGGCAGAATAGCTGGCTGGAATGGGATAGCATTTTCAAGCGAGAGCAGGAATCTTGTTCATCATGTTCCATTGTATTTTGATGTATTTCGTGAGTCTTTATCCCCATTCAGTCTATCTAGTGCAATTTCATTTTCCTCATATTCACATATTTAATGTTCTTACAATATCTGTTGTGAAAAATTAATCAGCTTAATAGTCTAAGTTAATTTAGCCAATCTGTGATCACCTATTAAAAAGGTTTTACATTCTTAACTTACATTGCAAAAATCAATCATCACACCCATACTGTATATAATATTTCTAGATTTAAAATAATATAGATTCTGTAAAATTAGATATCTCCATTATTCAAACAAGCTGAAACTAAAAATTCCTATGGTTTTATAAATGATTATGAATCTATCTCAAACCTGCCTGTATGATACAAGAAAACCATTGCCATATGGACTAAAAGTATCTTGTTATATATGAAAAATTATGCTAACACAATGACAGACACACAGAAGAACAAAAGACAATAAACCGAAGTTCATACACTATATTCTGCATTAACCGATACCAAAGGTCAACAATTAATTCATAAGATAATCCAACATCACAATCAATGTATAAACACAAATCCTGCTAGGCAAAGGAGTATCACAACAAAGGCACAGCTGACCATCAGCTGCACAGAACTATGGTATCAGCCGATCTGTTCTTATCCCATCAAATGGAATTGGTAAATTACTAGTTCTTTAAAGGCAAGCAGGTGAAAGGAGATGAGTGCTTTTACTTTCAAACAGACCAGATACTGTGTGCTTCTGACATTCTTTACAGTAAGTTCATCCTGGTTCTCAAGAGAGATACAGGTTTTCAAATGGATCAAAAATCACCCAGCTATCCATGAACAACGGATTGTGATGGGGACAGTTTATTTCAATTTAGCCCTGCAGAACTTGCTGTCTGGGTTTGTTAAATACATTAGGCAGTGTTTACGTTCCATCTTGAACACTCTTTAAAAGGAAGAATATGTCAACATAAAAAATTTGTCATAAAATAGTCTCTATGCCTTTAGGAAAAAAGCCAATGTGAAGATTAGTTTTTCATAATACAATTTTCATACTTATAAACAAAAATCACTCTGAATCTTAAAGTTGGATGTAAAGCTGTTATAATGTTTCCCCTTCGAACTGATTTCAACATGGGGATTACCAAATGGGTCAACATCTTGTAAAACTTGAACAATTAAAAAATGTTCTTCAGTTTATTTAACCATGACAACACAAAAAGCACAGGACTGAAAACATGTACTTTACACTTACAACAGACTCTTTTTTTACTACCAGCCAGGAAATCCCCTCTTGTTATTCAAAAGATACCAGAAACTGATAAAATTAGAAGATTTACAAATGTAACCGGTATATGCCAATATCAAACTGATGCATATAACATAAACACATATCCCTCCAACAACATAATGATAAAGAAAAGAAACACAACAGAGAGGGAAGCTCTACCACATGCACAGAGCATACCGAACCTGCAGTCAAACTTCAACTCCACAGCTTGTATCTTCACAACAGAGCATGCAGTGTCCAGTGGTGAAAATATGAGATGGCAGCAAATGGTCACAGCAGGACCACCTGTACTCATCAGTGATGGTAGTCAACAGAGATCAAACCAGCAGCAGAACAACACACGATCCTATTTTTCATGTCAAAATGCTAATGACAGAAGAAAAATCCCGGAAAGGGGAGGGGTGGTGGGGATGGGGGGTGGGAGGGGAATCTTCCAGAAAGCCACTGCAGGTTCATACCCATCTCTGGTATGGTCCAGTGACCATAGGCTGAGGGTCAATCCAGCGAGTGATGATGGAGTCAGTAGTCAGGCTCATCCCATGCCGTACTGTTGTGTCCCACATGTACTTGTACTGAGCAGCCGACGTTTTGGCAAAGTCGATTTTCTCCTCCTCCTCCCCTGTCCCTTCCACCTTCTTCTTGCGCTTTCTGCTGGGCTTCACAGCTTTCTGTGCCTCCTCTGCAGTTTGTCCTTCTTCCATCAGCTTCCTGATGCGATCTTCCCGCTTGGCTGCCAGCTGGCGTTCGTACTCATAATATCCGTGATGGAAAAAGTTGAGATTTTTGTGCTGATAAAACACCAGGCTGATGCGAGTGGGCTGGTAGCGGTTGGGCTTCTTCAGAGCTGTGGTGGCATGAAGCTCCCGCTTGGCCACTTCAAAGAGGACTGCACCATGTGAGAGCGCAATGGCTACCCCACCTATTCCTGGATCATGAAAATTCTCCTTGTTGTCTTGCCACTCGTATCGAACCACTGTGGGATCTATCATGGTAAATGTTGGCTCATCAGGACCCTGACCCAGAGTTGGGGTCACAAAGGACCCATCAGACTGCATCACAGGTTCGCTCTGAGTAGAACAGTTTGTCTGGTTATCATTGCACGAGGGTGGTGCCGAGGGACCATCACAGTTAGGCTTGGGTGACATAAAAGGGCTGCCAAAGTGGTTGCTATGAACACCAGGGTTGGAATGTGGGTGTGGCAGATTGGGATATATGTCTGGGTAGCGATTGCACTCTCCCGGGGAGGAAGGAGGCACTGACGAACGGGAAGGTGGACGCATATGAGAGTTGACCAGAGTGCTGGAAAAAGGGCGGGGAGAGGCGGGCATGGAGGGAGATATGTCACCCACCTGCCCTGGTCCATAGCAGCTGCGCACTCTGTCAATAAGTCCAAGAGGAGGGACGTCTGCTGCCTGTGTGTCCCGACTCACCACTGTTCACTGAATGGGGTCTAGAGGGAAAGTGTCCTTGAGGAGACTTGTCACTGCTGCTCCTTCCATGGTGAGGTGAATGATTTCCTGATCCACACCTCCAGGGCTGGCTGCCTCAGGTCTGTGACCAGGTGTCAATGGTTGACAACTTGATGGAAACGAATGATTCTGTTGAGTGTCTGCTGCCTGAAAAGAATGCTGATGTGAGGGTGGCTGATTAGGGGAGTTAAGGTTGCTGCCATGAGTGTTAGCACCAGTGTCTGAACGGTTCACGCCAGAGTCCATCATGGCCTGTTTCTGGGCTGCTGCCCATCGATCCATATGGGACTGGGGGGAAATATGCCATGAGTATAAAAGTATTCCCAAACTTTTTCATACATCTCTGAGGGCCCAAATCGCTGTGACGTGAAGTTATCAGAGCTGGACAAATTTTCTCTGTCAAACAGAGAAGGTGAGCCATCCAGTTTCTTGTCTGGAGACTGCATAGCTGAGCTGTTGTTCCCTGAGAGTGAGCTGTCAGTCAAGGACTGGTTGGAATCCTGAGAGTGCAAGTAAGAGGAGTCACTGTCCATTGTTAGAGTCCCAGGGGGTTTTGGTGTGGTGGCAGCAGATCCCCCACCTGTGGTGCTGTTGTTTGGAGTAGTGTTCACTCCTGCACTTACTTTGGCAGGACTGTTCTTTTTCCCTCCTCGCCGTGGCTTCTTCACAGGGTTAGCCCTCAAGCGGACTTGCTGTGAATACTTCTGGAGAATTTCCAAAGCTCCTGCCTGTACTTTCTGCATTTGTCCATCGATGGATCCATGTTCATCGGTGTTGTCCATCACATAGAGGGGAAGAACATGGAGCTGCTCATCATCAGGCTTGGAAAAGCCACGGTGCTTGGTCAATGTCACCACCTGCACAACACAACATAAGAAGCGTGCATCATTAAACATATGTAACCTTTAATGTACACTATGCCAATTGCTCATAATAATACCTTCATCTCAAAACTCAAAATTTTCTTAGGATTCCATACAATTTTTAAACTTTATAAATGAAACACTGCACCTTCTGTTTACAAATAAACAAAGAATCACAATCACTGGTAAAGCTTCATGTTTTCATGAAAACTATGGCCACACTGAACACATACAGCTTTGTATATAAAACGAATGTTAGATACTGAAGATCTACACCAAACAGTATACATTAATGAACACCCACAATATACAACATACAAAAATGAAGGCAATTTAGAGATATTGTTTAAAAAAAGTTCTATGTTAGGCAAACATGGAGAAAGGGAGTACCTAAATCACTAAAACTGTGCCTGAGACAGCCACAAATCCATGGGGCTTATTCAACCACGCAACCTACATGAACTTTTCCCACTGACAATCTCATTTGTAAATCAGCTTTTTAATGACTCATAATGAAGGATAATTAACACCACCAAAAAATCTAACATTCTGATGCTAATGTAACTGAAAATCATACCTTCTTCTTTTCCTATTGCTCATAGTTTTTTTTTTTTTTAACTTTCTTTTGCTCAAAAACCATCATAAAAATACTATGATACATTATCAACATACATCTTTGAAACTGTTCAGTCAGTAAAACAAGTGAATAAAACAGATGCACATGTATTCTGACTTTAGAGCTGTATCAATCTACATGCCATCTGTAGAATACTGGTTTCTTGAATCAAAAAATAAGAAAGGCTTCTGAGAATGTTAATAAAAAGTTCTCACATCTCTCATGTAGCCACGATAATAAACCTGATTAAACCAGAGCAGAACTTTTATAATCTTGGACAACTGAAAAAGAAACTAGCTTTTCTCTTCATTTATACTCAATGAGCAAAACCTGATATAATTCTAAGTATCTAAAATTTTTAAGTATGGTGTTAGACTATTTGAGATTCTGAGCTGGAACAATCATCTGTAGATTTGAATGTTTTAACAAATATTTCATTGCAGTTTACACGAAAATCATTATACATCTGCTCCACCTGTATGCAGATGGTGGTTAGATATTTGTTCTTGTAAAAGCTCAGTATCTGATTTGTGTTCCTGAATGTTAAAAACAATTTCTACACTTCTGCGTTACGATGAGTGTCATTAAATTCCTGCCGAGACTTTTGTTTAGATTTTTGAATGCTTTCATGATCCAGCACAAACATCATAATATGTGTGTATGAGTTCATACGATTTATAGGCAGGACATGCATGTCTGTGAGTCTGTGTGTAGAGGGAGAAGGGTGACATGAGAAGGAGTCGGGGAAGGGGGAAAGGAAAACCTGTATGCCAAATACTTACAAAGTGCTATGGAAATGTCCTATGTTAACATAATTTTTACGGCTATTATTATGATTACTGTTAGCTTTCAGAAATGTCCAGCCTGGTGCCACTTAATCCTTCATTAGGATTATTAGAGTTGTCTTCTCTGACTCATACTTTCAGCTGTCATTTAGTGAGTTGTCAATCAGTTCTCACAACTTTCCCATGCACATTCCAAAGAAGTGGTAAGAAATACTAGTGTTTAGACAGGCAAGTATTTTCAAAAGCTACTTTTAATTAAAAAAAAAAAAAGGTCCTTTTCCTCAAACTTACCTGTCCAAACAAGTGTCACAATATCAAAAAGGAGATGGGCAGTTGAGCACTCTTCATTAAGGGAGGCCATACTACTACTTCACTAGTCAGTCAGTCAGTCAATCCCCTGACCGCTGGGGTCATTGGGGGGCCGTGATGAGGCAGCAAAGGCTAGCAATACAGCACAAAATTACCTCAAAATGAACTCTATGCTAAGGAGTTGTCTCCCCTCGTACAATGCAAGGAGATGAATGGATTCATTCCCTGCTCTCTCTCACACAAAACTTTCATGATCAGAGTCACAAAATGGCACACAGCAGGCATGAATCACAATGAAAGTGAACCAAACAACAAAGTTTGAATTTCACTCCTGAGAGGATTCTTGGTAAGTTGATCCACCACCTCACTGCCTAAATTGCCTACATGACCGGGAACTCAAGCAAAAACCATGCTGTAACCAAGATGTACAGTTCAAATTCATTCAGCAGAAATAAATATGATCATAAAGCCCTCATACTACTCTGTGGTTAAAAAAATGAAAAAGCAAAGTCACTTCATAAAATGATTCAAAATCTAACCTAGCAGGCAGGTTTTACAACATCTCCAGCTTGCGAGCAAACAAAATGTGAAAAAAGGGTAACATACCACCACAGTGCTGCCATTCAACATGTTGTGAAAGTCCTTGTGGGAGTGGGCGCAAAAGTCCACACATGCTGTGACGCCAGAGAAAGGCCTCCCTTTCTCATTGCCCAGTCGGCACATGCTGGCTGTGTCCTCAAAGTGGACCTGACCATGAACAAAAGTAATGACTGACAGACATACATCAGGTTTGGGAACAAATGTAGTGACTGAATGACAGAGATACACAGAAGGTCGGGGGAACAAATGTAGCGACTGAATGACAGAGATACAGAAGGTCAGGGAAAATGTAGCGACTGAATGACAGAGATATAGAAGGTCAGGGGAACAAATGTGGTGACTGAATGACAGAGATACAGAAGGTCGGGGGGAACGAATGTGGTGACTGAATGACTGAGATACAGAAGGTCGGGGGAACGAATGTAGTGACTGAATGACAGAGATACAGAAGGTCAGGGAACAAATGTAGCGACTGAATGACAGAGATACAGAAGGTCGGGGGAACGAATGTAGTGACTGAATGACAGAGATACAGAAGGTCAGGGGAACAAATGTAGCGACTGAATGACAGAGATACAGAAGGTCAGGGAACAAATGTGGTGACTGAATGACAGAGATACAGAAGGTCAGGGAACAAATGTAGCGACTGAATGACAGAGATACAGAAGGTCAGGGGAACAAATGTAGCGACTGAATGACAGAGATATAGAAGGTCAGGGGAACAAATGTGGTGACTGAATGACAGAGATGCAGAAGGTCAGGGAACAAATGTAGCGACGACTGAATGACAGAGATACAGAAGGTCAGGGAACAAATGTAGCGACTGAATGACAGAGAGATACAGAAGGTCAGGGAACAAATGTAGCGACTGAATGACAGAGATACAGAAGGTCGGGGGAACGAATGTAGTGACTGACTGATAGAGATACAGAAGGTCAGGGAACAAATGTGGTGACTGACTGACAGAGATACAGAAGGTCAGGGGAACAAATGTGGTGACTGAATGACAGAGATACAGAAGGTCGGGGGAACGAATGTAGTGACTGAAAGACAGAGATACAGAAGGTCAGGGGAACAAATGTAGTGACTGACTGACAGAGATACAGAAGGTCAGGAAACAAATGTGGTGACTGAATGACAGAGATACAGAAGGTCGGGGGAACGAATGTAGTGACTGAATGACAGAGACACAGAAGGTCAGGGGAACAAATGTAGTGACTGACTGACAGAGACACAGAAGGTCAGGGGAACAAATGTGGTGACTGAATGACAGAGATACAGAAGGTCAGGGGAACAAATAACAGCGACTGAATGACAGAGATACAGAAGGTCAGAGGAACAAATGTAGTGATTGACAGAGATACAGAAGGTCAGGGGAACAAATGTAGTGATTGACAATGATAACAGAAGGTTAGGGGGAACAAATGTAGTGATTGACAGAGATAACAGAAGGTCAGGGAACAAATGTATTGACTGAATGACAGAAATACAGAAGGTCAGCGACTGAATGATAGAAATACAGGTCAGAGGAACAAATGTAGTGATTGACAAAGATAACAGAAGGTCAGGGGAACAAATGTAGTGATTGAATGCCTGAGATACACCAGGTCAGGAACAAATGTAGTGATTGACAAAGATAACAGAAGGTCAGGGGAACAAATGTAGTGATTGACAGAGATAACAGAAGGTCAGGGGAACAAATGTAGTGATTGAATGACAGAGATACACAAGGTCAGGGGAACAAAAATACAGCGACTGAATGACAGAAATACAGAAGGTCAGCGACTGAATGACAGAAATACAGTCAGAGGAACAAATGTAATGACTGACAGAGAGGCAGAGCAGGTCACAGTCTAAAAAAAAAAAAGGAAAGAACAGACTAGCCAGAAGAAAGAGTTGAATTTACCATCAAAATGACCATGCTAAAATGTAAACTAAACTCTTGGTTCCTTTTCTTTTTACACATCTATAAATCTATTCTTTTTTTTTCCTTTATTTTATTATTTGTAACATTCATACTTTAAAGTTAAAAAAACAAACAGATGCCAAATATTGCATTCACATCTTCTGAAAAGACACTAATGCTGGTTAACTGCACACATCCTACATCTGTGGACTGACATGGGATATAACTTTTCAGAAATGATAGGCTACAATTTGAGCTTGAGTTAAAACTCATCTGGGAAAGAAATTAACAATGAAACACTCAAAATGCAATAAGTATAGTATCAAATCTACACAAAACCACTGCAATTTATTTTTTCAGTGCTACTGTAGTGCTAGTAGATCAGAGTCTTTGTGCCAAAGTTGCATTTCTGATTCAAACCTAAGTAACACTGCCATAAGTCACCACCTCCCATTGTAAGTGTCGTGAACTCCCAGGTGAGAGGTCGTGGGTTCGATTCCCATCATAGCCATGTGGGATTTTTCTGCCTCGACCAGCTCCTACTCAGAGTGAGTTTTGCCATGGGCTCAAACGGGAAGACTGGGACCACACAGTCGAGTTTCATTCACTTAATAGATATGTCAGACAGTGCTGCTCAAATTTCCTGATCAACACTGCAACTGTCTGTATCTCTCGGGCCTGGTTGACGCCTGTGTATATTATGAAAATAAGCCCTGTCAATCAGTCTCAGATTGGAATGGAAATCCCTATCATCATCCTCATTCCTATCGATCAGCATGAAAAAAAGTATCAAATTCTGTGGCCTTTCATTCCCTGCTCTCATGGTGACCGCAGCTTCAATGTCCTCTCCATGTCTGTGGCCTTGATTTGATTCTGTCAGGATCACCTGCATCAGTGTGTCCATGGGGGCTGTTGTTGAACAGACATGTGATGCCCTTGTGAAGGACAGCTCACTCATGCCGGCTCCGTGACTAAGCAGTGACTGTTGTCAGTAGAGAGCTTAGTAGGTAGTATCCTGCATATGTTAGATCAGAACAGACACCACTGAACACCACCGGCAGATCAGACTCGGCAGCAGTGCAGTGTCTCCTCTGGTGGGTTGCCTCTTGAACACTTAACACTGACTGCTCCCAGTGGATTACCGTTACCGGGGCAGTGGCAAGGGTGCACTGCCACTGAGGAGGCACAGAAGATGGGACAGCAAAAAAAAACAAAAAAAAAAAAAAAAAACACTGCCATAAGTCTAACTGTACTTCTTTACTGTGAGTTGAGGAGAAAGCTACAAACAATTAAAATCCTTTCCCTATGTTCTGCACAACATGTGAAGAAACTTTATGTAAAAAGATGAGGCCTCCAGCTTTTGCTGGGAAATGCTGCACTTTAGAAGAGCTGGCTAGAAGAGATTGTCTTACTGATCGTTTTTGTTTTTTTTTCTTTTCTTTTTTAAATCGTCATGTGTCTGTATTCTAGGCATATTCTTGTTTTTGATTTTCAAAATCTAAACCACATCTATGTACTTTCTGTAAGTCTTCTTGTTTACTTCTGTTTTCCCCAAAGTGAAAATACAATAAAAACATGAACACTCTTTCTAATTTGATGGTGAATTAAAAACAACAAAAACAAAAAACAGAAAAAAAAAGAAATGACAGTCCATTCCCTGATCACCAATCACAGATCAAACCCCCTAGACTCCAAACACATGCATGCACCCCCCCCCCCCCCCCCCCCCCACACACACACACACACAGTGTGTTTCCTACTCTATGTTCACATCACTAGGTTTAACAGCAATGTACAGTAAGCATTATTTTCCCGGTTATCCCATTTGTCATGGCTTTAAACCTAAGTCATGATTTTCATGACAATCAAACATGACTGACTCTTATTTTCACACACACACACAAATCACAATACTCATAACATCATACCAACACAGACACATAGTTACACACACCTGGTTGCGGTAAGCATCAGGAGCCACAACTTTATACAGAGGGGCAACTTTAGTCGCCAGATCCTGCAGATGCTCTTCAATTTTCTCCTCCTGAAAACAAAACCATCAACATGTTCCTTCACTGACTGTGACAAGCTGAGATCTATCAAACGTTTAACAGAACACAGGCCTCATGCAACTGTCGGTTCGAATCCCATCAAATGTATACATCTGTGGGAGTTAATACATCCGTGGGAGTTATCATTTCTGGCCCCTATCTACCCAGTGTTGAAAGTAATACGGACTCAAAAGGGAAGCTGGAACCACACAGCTGTGTGTCTCCACTTAACCTTTAACCTCTGATTCAGTCCTTCATCATTCTCTTTGAACACAAAACCCATCCATTTACTGACAGTAAGTCTACTTTCCATTACTGTAACAGTTGATCTGAATGTGTTGTGAATTAAGAGACTGAGTTTTGAGTAGTTAGCTTTTATTCTTGCTAGTTCAATCTGAATTAACTTCAGAATGCACCAGAACTTTTTTTTTTTGTCTTGTATTCAATCAATTCAACAGTATTTATACATGTGTAAATTCATTTGTGCATAAACAGTAGATAAGGTAAAGTTCATAATAAAGATATCATCAGCTCAGAACACATTACAGAATAAAAACAGTCAAACAAAAATCCACTACAACTTTCTTGTGTCCAAGCAAGTGTGAGTGGATGAATTTACTCCCGTAACTGTACAACGACTGCAAGTATGGTGCACCTTGCTTCCCCCCCCCCCCCCCCCCCCCCCCCCCCCCCCACACAAATGGTGCACCTTAGCGATACTGCTACTGACCACCCTGAGAATGATGATATGACATCTTCCACCACTGTACAACCTGATGTCAAATAATACTGGCTAAATATTTAAACTGGATAATTCTCTCTTGATTTACTGTTTCAGCTGAGAAGTTATAGGGTAGTGATTTCAAAATTCTCTTTTTTCATTCTCTGGGCACCAAAGCTGTGATGACACACTGAATGATTGAACGGCGATCTGCTGTAGGTATGCTTTGAGTACTACAATTAGTTGGTTTGATTTTGTTGTTGTTGTTGTTGTTGTGAATAACACATGTCCAAGGACATTGAGAGGATATTTGTGTGGTAATCAATATTCATTTCATCACAACGTTCAGTAATCCATCCTAATGTTTGTCAAAGAGGTAAGGTCTGACCTAAAGAAGTTCTAATCAGCGAATTGTTCCAGGATTCTTACTCAAGCTCCTTGTGGTAGCTAAAGAAATGTTATAATTCACTAATGATGACGACATGCAACAGATTCAAACATCTCTGACGCATTGCTTTTGCAATGTCATGAAGGCCATACCACTTTTTGGCAATATGTCAACACATCATCTGCTGAAGTAAAACGGTGAGAGTTTTTATGAGTTTTCTACCATGTTGTGAGTCGCAAGGTGTCTGTCTTTCATCTCTATCCCTCTTCCTTTTACCCCCTTTATTCAGTCACTTAACTTTTCAAATGTTTGCTTGCTTAAGTTTTTATATTACTGAAATGATGGTTTTCACCTTATTAAAGCATCATAAATGTAATAGTTCACTGATTTTGAATCATGAGTCCTGCAGGCTTTACATGCATTTATGTAATCAACTAAAGTTTGCGTTTGGTGGTAATTCTAGCAATCACTATCATGAGGTGTGCTATCCTGAAATGGTTGTTCTAGGAAATGATTATAGACTGCAACAAAAGCTCAAATTCACAGATAAGATAATGAGATAAGATGTTGAGAAATCCACAGACCTTGAGTTCCATATGCTGACGCTGAAAATGTTACACACATCTGTTGGTATGCGAGTCATTCAGATAACTAGAGAGTATAATGATACATGTTTTCTTCTTGTGTTTAGTGGAGGGAGAAGGGAGTTCTGGTTTACAATCATTATTTATTTGGTTGACAGCATGTGAGACACTGAATTATTACCAGGTATGTGTGATTTTGTACAGGGTGATTGTAAACATGTTCACCAGTTAGAGGTATCTGGTTACATTACACTAGTGTGCAGTGACTTGCTGGCTTGTCTGCCTGGCAATGTAATGAAAATGGTGTAGGCCCAGTCACCAGCCAAAAACACCCTCTCTTTCTGTTTGCAACCATGTGATGTATTGGTTCAGAGTAGTGGCACTGCAACGTGTAAGTGTGCCCACTGTCCCACTAGCTGGGATTTTGCTTTCTTGTCTGATGTTTCGTTAAAGACAACCAGCACTGCTAGATGGGGAGTGAGGTGAGGCATGCCGACACAAGAAAGGACCTGCCACTTAGCCAGGCCACAAGAAAGAAAATGAAGATCACTGAAGAAAAATCTGCAAGTGAAACAAACTCAAAAGTGCTGATCACGTGAAAATGGGGTGTAAATATTCATACTGGTTTGTTCAGGGGTACACGCCACAAACATTGACAAGAAGCCACCAAGACCCACAGGACATGAAAAACAGGTGGTAAGCATGACAGAGCAAAAACCTTCCCTCTTACTTCACAGTTTCTGGCCTTAGGAATGAAGACTTAAGTGCTCACTCAGCAGAGAAGACAGGGAGGAGCACTGATTGGTTAGCTGACAAGCATACTTATCTGTATGTCATAGTGCTGTATCATCTCAAAAGTTAAGTTTGCAGAACAAACTTATCAGTCATAGTTTACACTAGTTTGACATGGTAATAATGCCATCAATATATATATTTTTTTAGTTCAGTATGTACCCCTGAAAATTCTTGCCGGAGGTTTTAATACCCTCCAATTTCCTGGAAAAGGGTATGATCACACTTTGCTCTAAGGTGGATCTGAAACACTGATAAACCGATCTATGCTGACTGACCACTGAGAGTCAAACAATAATACCAACGAATCATCAAAGTACTTTGTCCTGCTGTCTTATATTATCTTACCTCATTTGCATCCTTCATTTTAAATTTGCGCACAACATTACTGCGGGCAAACTTGCATCTGTTGAAGTACATGCTCCATGAGCAGCCAAATGAAAAGGAAGCACCACGGCGAATCAGATCCACACCTTGACAAGCGCAAGTTTTGCTGAAACAAAATCACAGGCAATGTAGAAAATGACCAACAGAAAATAGGTCTTCTTTTCAAATCACTTCTATCAAATTCATGTTGTTGTTTATAGCCCAGCAACTTTAAGGGCCACAGCAGCACTTCATCTAGTCAGAAATCAATTCTATACACAGATGCTTAAAAACAAAAGTAGGGGAAAAAAAAAAGGCAAGCCAAAAAAAAAAAAAGCCTTTTAAAACAGTTTTTCTAAGAACACATAAAAATACTTAAAAAAAAATAAATTAAAAAAAAAAAAAAAAAAAAGCTCTCTGCCACAAAATCTTTGACCAGGTACAAAAATTCCGACCTAAAAAAATAGTATCGACTGAACATCTTTGAACAAGATTTCGTGGAGTCTGCTGTACAGTGTTTATGTCTGACATCATGCAAGTCCCTATACCCTAAAACAGCTTATTCAATTGTGAGTGATACATCACGTGAAACGCACCCACCAAGCTTCTTCACCTTAAAAAAGATCTGAGCTGGTGTTAAAAGAGTGGCCTGTGTGCAGTCAGCACAAAAGAGTTTTCTTCTTTGAGGCCACCAGTGGCAGGTATTAACAAACTCTTTTACGTTGGACAGATCTGAAGCAGACTCCTGCCTGAATGTTCCAGTCCTCCTGAAGGTGTGGATGGTGGTTCCAATACAAAATAAATGGTTAACTGTACAATGGTAGATGCAGAAGCAGCAGTGTTTTGTGGCCAGAGGCTAACACTTTCCAGCTTCTACATCAGCCACAAGTTGACCATCTTGCGATAAGCAGCAGAATATTAAACATCACAGTTTTTGAGGGCTCGAACGTTGGATGTTGATGGTCTTTGTTACATGCAGTTGCTGAACCTGTTTGTGTTCATTTTTTGATTCACAGGTGTAAATAAGTGAGTCAATGTCAATGTAATCAGACTGATCTGGTTGTGTACGTATGTGCACTTGTGTGTTTGTGTGTGTGTGAGAGAATACATGTGTGTGTGTGTGTGTGTGTGTGTGTGTGTGTGTGTGTGTGTGTGTGTGTGTGTGTCCATTGTAAACTTTAACACTGGCATTTTCTAAGCAATCATATGCATTAGAAAGACCACATTTTGCAGAATGATTAATTGTGATAAGACCTTTCCAGCCATCTGTTGCATGAAGATATCAATGACTGGCAACGGTTGTAAATCAGTGATTAACTTTTTTCAGCAATATTTCCAATGATACAAAACTTAACATTTGTTTTGAATTCTGATTACTTACAAATAATACTTTAAACCCAGTTAAAAGGCATATCACATGTTACTATGCGTAAATATTGTAGCACATATTGTGCTACATAGTATTAAGATTGGAACTGTTAATATATGATTAAAAGCAAGCAGCAAAGCATTTGTCTTATAGACATACAACTAAAAAAAGGTCAAATATATATTTGTTTGTTGACCATGACCAAGGAAGAACTACATGTGTCAACCACACATGGTGAATTAACCATGGCTCAGTGAGGACGACGGTGGCTTATTACGCTTGACTCAGTCGGACAACCATGTTTTCCAAGTAACTATGATTCATTTTTACTTGATTCTGTCTGATGTTTTCCTCAAGTAACTATGATTCACTGACCGCAGTTATTCTCTTAATAGAGCAACCCTAGGTAATTTAGGAAGAAATCAGCATGCAGATCAACTGGTCACACAAACTGGATGCGGAACTCATACCTTACTTCCATAGTTCACCATGTACTGGTTATTCAACATACACTGAGGCCTCCTGACTTCATTACTTCAAATTGTGGGATGGCAGCACACAGTGTGAACACATTCACACATGGTTTCTGCACCGGACCAGTACATCTTCATCAATTTCGTCAAGCTCTATCCATTTTCACCAACTTTTCACATAGTTTTTGCCAATTTACTGTGAGTTATTGCAATCTTGTTTTATCAAGTACTTCACCCTTCATTTATTTTCATGCCTAGACTGACTGCAATTGCTTGACCTTCTTCTGCCTATGCAGGCTGATACACCTGTGGACACGCCCTGTAGAGACAGGCAGGTTTAATCCCATCTACCCAACAAAGGGAGAGGAGTTTTTGTGTATAGTGACCGTTCTTTTAATCCTGCCATTAAGGCAGCCACATTCCAAGTTCGGGGAAGGTGCATGCTATTGTAATGTAACCTCCATACCAATGGTCAAACTGGCCTTCTCTTCTGAAAGTTGGTGATGGGATTTTACCTGTGTGCAAAATTTTATGCATGTGTTCACATAAAGAACCTCAGTTTATAGTCTTCTTTGAAGGACTGTATGGGAAATGGAGTCAGAACCAATGTTAACTCTGATGGAAAAATCATCCTGTACCGAAACGGCCCAGCGGAGATTCGAACATGCAACCCCAGGATCACCAACATTATGAGTCCAGCGCTCTACCACTAAGCTATTCCGGCCCCCAAATAGCTTGACCAATCTGAGACTCTTTTGTACCTTCTCAACTGAAGAATTCAGTATCATGAGAGTATTTCTAAAAGTTTACAACCTCACTTAAGTAGTCAATTCACTTTTTCCCCAAGAACATCTACTGTATATTTAAATATGCATCCTAAAATAAAGTATGTTCAAGATGAATCAAAAAGAAAATATTCTCCATAAATATCGAGACACTGGAAAACACCTCAACTAATCTTATGGAATTGGAGACTGCACAGAAGCAATCTCAATGATCCTTAAACAAAGTTTTCAAAATTTGGGCTGATCCAGATTTCTGCTTTAAATCCAGGGCGACTTACACCCCCCACACATACAGATACATGTATTCATACACACTAAGTATGAGATCCCATCATTACCAGTATTCAGACTCACCTCTCATTGGTGCCACCGTCGATCTGTTTCATAGCCACATTTGGTGAGTGAAGAGACGAGGTAGCTATACAGAGTGTCCGCCTGAGAGCTGGCCACCCCTTCCCATGCCACAATCACCAACACAATATATGCCGAGTCGCAGAAGTGACCTGGACGTTTCCGTGCAACACACAAATACTTTTCCTCTGGACCTGACCGACGGATGATCTGCCCAAAATTTAATTAGTTAGGAAATCAGATTTCAAAGTAACATTATCAGTAAAAATATACTCATATCAAATCAACAGAAAAAAAAAAATCACACTGTGGCATTTACTAAGCAAAAAAGAATTCAAGTGGAGTAAGACAGACATATAGATAGGTAGATCGACAGACAAAAGAGAGTGACAGATGTAAACATTTTCTCTTTCTTGAATTTCTTTTTTAACACAGATAGATATATGAATTTATTAATATACACGAAAGAGAGAGAAACTGAACAAAAAATAACTTAAATATTAAAGACAGGCATGCAATAATTAAAAAAAGATGCCACCGAGTATGGCAATCTGACAAATCATAAAAAAAAATAAGGAAACACGTTTCTCACCCATTTGGCAATAGGGCACCCTTCCTGACTACGTCCTTCCTTTCCTGTATAATGGACCTTCTCAAGTCGAATTGCTTTACCCTTCAGCCCTGTCCTGGAAAAGGGAACAATTCTGAAGTTTGAATTATTAGTTACTACATATATACATGTTGCTTTGCCCGGATTGCACTTTTTCCTCTCCTATTCACATTCTCCTCCAACCCCTTCCCCATCAACTCCTCCTTTCTGTCCCTCTTCCATCCCTGTGCATGGTGATAAACAGTGAACAGTGAGTATACAGATCAAAAGGTCACATATCAAAACTTTGGCATAAGAAAATCTGATGAGTGTGAACTGGATTCCCTCAAACTACTAGCCTTGACACTGACCGGCATATTCCTCAGTCATCTAAATGTTCATCTTGATGTATGCTATACATACAGACTACAGCAAAACAAACAACAACAAAAAACTTCATTGATTGTGCTGCGATGTTGAGGCAGTGGAGTTGTCTTTCCTTGTTCCCAAGAACAGAGGATGGCTGCAAAGTCTCCATTTGGTCCCCATGCCCATCCCCAACTTTCCTTCCACATTGTCCCATGCCAGAGAGAGAGAGAGAGAGAGAGAGACAGAGAGAGAGAGAGACGGGGGGCGGGGGGGGGGGGGGAAGACGGAGGAAAGAGAAAGGGTGTGTGTGTGTGAGACAGAGCACTTGATGTCTGTGTCAGACCACCGCTTAAACAAATAGGCCAAAGCTATAATAGCGTTCTGAAAGACAGAGCACTTGATGTCTGTGTCAGACCACCGCTTAAACAAATAGGCCAAAGCTATAATAGCGTTCTGAAAGACAGAGCACTTGATGTCTGTGTCAGACTATTGCTTAGACAAATAGGCCAAAGCTATAGTAGCGTTCTGAATGCTATCATCATAATACTAGTCTACTAATCCATTTAGGCATAGGGTATGACAGAGACAAAAAATTGAAATGCTCTCTCTCTCCCTTTCCAGCCTACGATCTGGGCAGATAATGATGTATGAGTTGCCAAAATCATTCACTCTGTTCCCATGTTTCATGAGTTGAGTTTATGTGCTTGACAACTGACATGCTTTTCCCTGCAATTCCTGATTTGTTAAAGCAACTCAGGATTTTTTTTTGGAAGATAGTGTGACCAGTTCTAGGGCATTCTTAGTTTTCATTCATATGCAGTTTACAAAATAAAGTTTGTCGAAAAATCTGATCTACAAATTGCAGAAAATTCCTGATCTACCAGTTAAGAAATCAGGCCTTGCATCAATGCTTATATGCAGCAAGTTTTGCCTTTCAATCGCTCCTGCTGAGATGTTACGCCAAGCAGTCTCGGTCTGGTGATTTTTTTCACACAGGCAAACATCTAACCTCTGTTCAGACTGCCTCTCCCCTCCTGCTCCCCTTCCCATCCCCCAGTCTCAACCCAGTGTAGTGGCCCCGAAAGGCGCATGGCACACAGGATATCATGATGAGAGAAAGAGATAGGAGAGGAGGGGAGGGTACGGGGGAACTGTGTGATTCTATCACATGGATGTGTGATTACTTGGGTTGGGCCAATAACTGGCCCTGCATAATCGGCCAGACATATATCCACGTGCAATTGTCTAATCCTGTGACTGTCTAAAAATGTATCAACTAATTACTCAGGTTTGGAGACTCTTCACGCTAAGAATGTTGGCTAATGACCTAAAACAGGTACAAAAGAGCATGTGGACCAAATTTCAGGTTGATATGGGTAGCAGTTTTGATACCAACCTGTTACTAAAGTCCCCTTGTGTAAATGCAATAAAAATCTGGGGGATACTTCAGCATTTGTTTATTATATGTAGATTTCATGGCAGCAAAAGAGTACATCTTAACAGCAATGAATGAGTAATCTCAAACTTTGGAAACACTTCACTTTTAGATGAAGGAACTGATCTTCAATTGAATAACAGTTCATACTATTTCCTGTATGACTGAAACTCAGTGTTTAACCAATATCTCTCCTGTTGACTCAACAGACAGCTCTTCTATTCATTTATCATCGTTACTCTTTTCTTTAATCAATGTTATGATAGAAACATAAAAAAAAATAGTTCAACTGAGTTTTCACATTGATTAGTGTTTCAAAGCATCAGGAAAAATGTGTGTGAACCTTGTGCTCTTACAATGACAATTTTTCATTTGAATCAATTTCATGGTCGCTTGACAGTTGTTACAAAGCCTGATTTAGATCAGCTTGAGTAATCACTTTTAACTTTGGGTTTAAGAAATTTGCATTTATTATCATCATTAAAAAAAAAATTTCAAGTCTTTAAATGATCTTCAGAATTTAACAGCAGCATAGGTAAGATAACAACAAATATAATAACACAATAAAAACAATAATAATAATTTACAATATTAATAATGATAATAATACCAACAATATCAATGATAATAATGTTCTGAGGCACTATAAAAAAAACTGTACAACATGTCTTCCAAAAAAATGTTCACAAATTCTTAGCTGAATGTATTCACTATAACTTATGTATTATGGAAGACATACTGTTTATGTTCAAGAATCAACAGATGCTATGCTTTTGCATGTTTTTTCCCCTCTTTTTTTTTTAATCAAACACCTTGTAAATAAGAAAGACTTTTTTCTAACTTAAACAGTGTTTAAATAAACATATCCAATAATTCACAGCACAAAATGTCTTTTGTATAGTGGTGTCATTCAAGCAATCAAATCAAGTGTTTCCTGAATAAATGAAAAATTCAGCTGACTGATCGCTATAAGAACACGGATATTAAATAAATTCTTGCTGAAAAGGACAGAAGCAAGAATCTAGTGGACGGCCTTAAATATTCTCCTAAGCAGTCCCCACTCTTTCTCCCCATATTGCCTTAGTTTTTCATCTGTAGCATTTTCTTTTAGTTTTGTGTTGGGTTTCATGTTTTTGTTTGTTCTATTTTGCTTTCTGCATCTGCATGCAATTATGATATATTATTCTATAAAACAAGAACATGAATAAAATCATAACAATAATGAACAGAACTTGACCAATCATCACCCATGAACGGGTCTTCACATCTGTCAACGGAAGCTCATTATCATCATCGACTGAAATGGGACAGGAGCTTTTTTACATATGCAATTAAACATAATAAAAAAGATATGACAGAACTGATGAAAGCTAACAAAAGGAAACTATATGCCATAAACACAGCAACAAAAGACACCAAGTATTCACAGAGACCCAGACATAATGTGCCTACCCTTATATCCTCTGGTCCCTTTCCCTCCCCCAACCCACCCACCTCCTCCACAACTCTGCTGCCCCTCCCTCCTTAATTCCCCTTGGCAAGAGTAATATGTCTGACTTTACAAGATGGAAGTTGCCTTTAGATCATAGCTCAGGCAAAACCAGGTGTTTTAGCTTTTTACCTCTCTTCCCATCATTTGTCGCAGATTTGCCATGTCTTTGGCTTTGCCTAGCTGCGTGTAGTATGGTCCTTCCACACTCTCATTGAATTCATCTGCAAAACAGAGTATACATTATGCATAATCTAGAATGAACAACACTATACATATGCATAGGAACACAAATCTCCATTGACTTTTAAAATAATATTCTGCTTTAAAATTTGTAAGCAACCAAATTTTAGAAAAAACCAATCACATTAAACTGCACAATAGACCAAATTTTGGAGCACAAAACCAGACAAAATCTCATCTCCTAATCTTGATATCACAACTGTCTTTCCTTTTAATCACTAACACTAGTAAAAGATCACACCTGTAAAATGTACGTATGCTCACTTTGTCATTAGATACCAATCTCCTGTCTGCATTTCCATCACAGTCTTTTTTCTCCCATAATGAGGTGACACAGCCATTGAACATTTCATTTCCTGTTTCTTTTTGAAAAACAAGACAAGTTGTCTGGTTGATTGCTTTTCGGTACTGTAACATGCATAGTTCTTTCACTTCAGCATCTGTTTTCTCAATAACAAAAAATCTTTTCTTTTCGGCAGTGGTCAATATACAAACAAGAGAATCCATATCTTTACATTCAAATAGGGCATTTCTTAAAACCTGTGATCACTTGTGTAAATGGCATGTTATTATTTGCCTTACAAACTTTGGATTTTTGCATGCCATACCTACTGGGGAAAAACTACCTCATGGTTTTAAAATGAAATCCTTGTACAATGAACACACTGAAGAATTACTGACCCATAGCCACTTATATAGAGAAACCCAAATGGCATACACACTGGGTATCTACTGACCCATAGCAACTTGAATGGAGGATGCTCAATGCCTTTGTCAGAAGAGTCATGAGTCTGGGACTGGGAATCCATCTAATAGTTGACCGTGCCCAATAAGTGCTTGAGGATACAGAGGAGGAATATAGCTCAAAGCCATCAGAGCACTTGGAAAACAGGATAAGCTGGGAGTACAACCCCGGAGTGGGGTGCCTCACCTCTTGGGCTCACTCCTCTGATGATGAGGTCCTATGCTCTTCTTGAAGAACTGCTTCTCGCTCAGGCAGTGATGATATTGAACGAAGGGTGGGAGCGGGGGGGGGGGGGGGGGGGGGGGAGCAAATGGGGGAGGTCGCTCTCTCTCCCCCATCCCACCATCTTCCCTCTCAAGACAGCAGGTATCCCTTCTTATGGACTAAGGCAATCCAAGCTTTGCGCCCAACTGCTGCCACAAATGGGCATACCTGCCCTAGGCAGCCCGCCTGAGAAGGCTGGATTAAAAAGGGGGTGGGGGGGGGGGATGATAGATGGGAGCTGGACCTATGGTCCTTTCTTGTGCAGCTATTTTTTTTGATGAACAGAAAAGGGTGAGGAAGGTCCTGTCTGTCTTGTTCATGCTCACCTGGGTCAGGGCAAAAGACTGCTGGCCCTAAGACCTCGAAGACTGGGCCCTTCAGGACCATTCCTTCACTTGGATAGAGGTGTCTTCAAAGAGGCACAGACAGCCTCAACAGGTGGCTAAGCACAATAGCAGCATGAGAGGCAGCTTCCTGGTTGGATTCAACCCTACGCGCTATGAAGTGCCCATATCACTGCCAAAGAGTGACTGGCTTGGGATAACATACTGGTCTGATAACTGGTCGACCAGGTGGTTGGACTTTTGGAGGACCATATTCTATTTCACCAACAGTGTATAGAATTGATCCCAAGCTGTGGTCTCCATGTAATGTCCGGGGTGGGGTCAGATACCTCTGTTGCCGACTCTCCTTGGTCTGCAGACAAGAAGAGCTGCATAAGAGGAATTCTTGTGGGTGTGTGGGGAAAGGGGGCAAGGTACACTGAAGCGCCTTGCCACTCATTTCTATACTGGATTGGCGCCAGAGCTCCACTTGGTCCAAGTATTGCCTCTCCCTGGGAGATGGACACAATAGGGACACCAAGGGTGGCTTTGTGGTTATGATGATGGTGCAGCCCAAAATGGGCTTCATGGACAGACCCCTCCCCAGATGGAAGAGAAGATCTATCCAGAAGGTTGAACTGGGTTCCAGACTCTCCCAAGGCAGACATCTGAGGAGTCTTGTGAGACCAGGTGTGCATATTTGGGACATACAGCCACTGATCCTCCTGGATCAAGTTGGGCTCGGGAGCCTCTAGTAGTAATGTCTCATGGTAGATCCCCCCCTCCCCCTTTCTCTGTTTTACTCTCTCTCTCTCTCTCTTTTCACCCTACTCCCCACTCTCCTCGCTCACTGACACACAAACACTTCCCTCCCCACCACCTTTTTTTTCCCCTATATTCAAAGAGTAAGTTTTGCAACAGTTTGCAGATCAGCTGCATCTGACTAGACTTTTTCTCTTCGAGTTTTTCCATTTCCCCCCCCCCCCCCCCCCCCCCCCCCCCCCACTCTTTGGTGCTAGAATGGGCAGTCTACCATGGGGGTCAGACCTTGGTTGGCCCACAACATGTGATTGACCTCTCTCCTGTCCTTTTCACATGCACTTTAGTTCCCTTAGTGCATATTTTCATCTTATTCCTTGTGTTGCCATATTCTGGCAGATACTGTGGTATACCTGTGGTTAAAGAGTTTATCATTACAGTGCCTGTTAGTTCAGTAATTTACTACATTTGGCTCTTTGTTGTTCATGCTCAGCTTGTCAACTTTCTCCACTTTCCTTCTCCTCCATCCCTACACCTCTTCTAGCAGCCTTTCTTTTCCTTCCATGCTCCCTTCCCTCTTCACACACACACACACACTCCCCATACACACACACTCTCACATATATACACACACTCACACACCCACACATTCACACACACTCCTATACACACAAACACACCCACACACACTCCTGGTTGTGATCCAGCTGCCTTCTCATCATCCTCCCTTCCACCCACTTTTCCTCTCATTCTCTCTGTCTGCTCCCTCTCCCTTCCTGCTCTGAAGATGACATATTAGTACGAAATCTACTCGTCCCTCTTGTATTGTATGAAAACCTTCAATACTTCACAGTTCACAGCTTCATTGTATGTTTATTTGATTCTGTCTTTCACATGTAAGGAAATCAATCATCTCAGCCTCATACTGAAAGTGCATAAAGTGACCACCTCATTAGCTTACATATTTTAAAAAAAAAAAAAAAAAAAAAAGGCTGGACTCTCAGTCTTTATCATATAAATTTTCTACAGAATCTAATTTCAGTCCCTTCACTGGGCATTCTTCTGCAGTCAATACTGGATTTAGTACCAACATTGTACCAGTATCAATATTAAAGACTCTAGGTCGCATTTTCAACATTAATATGTATTCAGCATTTGAAAACACCTTTTGTTTAACATTTTATAACTTACAGTTGGGCCCAAGACAGTTGCAGCGTGGTGGTGTTTCAACCTTGTTATTCCGCAAACGATCATCCAGCTCCTCTTCAGGTGACATGGGAGGGAAACTGGGCTCTACCTTGGGGTCTGGGGTGGATGGAGCATGCTTACCAGAATCTATGCCTGGCAAAACTCTCTTGAAGTCTGGCAACGTCCCATTCGTTACCATCCCAACATCTGCTTTCATTTTTTTTTGCCCCCACCTTCTACAGTTGTCCTTCCAAATCTATTTGCCATCATTGTGTGCCTGCATCTTTAGCTATGTTTGATGATTTTCTGTTCACTACTTTCTCCCTTTTCCAAGTCTGAGATTCTACAGATGGTTTTCCATTCCATCCATTAATCATTGATGGAGCCTTGTCTTGGGGTGTGCATTTTCCACTTGGAGGCTTCTCCTGCTGTGCCCATTTTCCATTTTCAAAAGAAGTCTTCAAAGGCCTTTTGTCTGCATCTACAAATGACATGCCCCATGCAGGTGCCCTACTTAACAGATGCTGAGTACTTCCTAATGTATTGCTATTATTCACACAAACTGAAGCAGATTCACCTTCAGTGATAGTACCCTGGGATGCTGTCACTGGTGTTTTAATGGTGTCTGTCTGGGATGTTGTTAGCCCACAAATAACTGGTTTTGCTCTGCTGCCATTTGCTTTGTCTGACATTGTACTGCTTCCAAATGCTGCCTTTTCATGAACCAAACAGTTGTCATGTAATGTCCTTGCCTGTGAGGTACTGTTACCAGGTATCACAGGTGTAGTCAGTGTCGGATCTTTGCCGATTTCCAACACAGGTTTAAAATCCAACCCAGCTTTATCCTGTGAGACTGAAATATCTTTCAGACTGTGAACTGTGCTGCCCTGTCTGGGGTTAATTACTGGGTTGTCTGCAACTGTTCTGTGATGAATGACTTCGCTGTTGGTTACTTGAAACTCAAAATGCTGCTCTATACCTGGTCTGATAGTTTTCCCATCCTCAGAGCTCAAATTCACACACCCGTCAGGTATGGACCCAATGTGGTCTACCATGGTGGCATTTGGAAAATCACATTCAGGGTGTAAATTCACTTCTTGTTTGATGTTCTGCTGCTTATTGCAAGGTTCTATCAAATCGCTGCTAGCACATCTCATGTTCATACTGTTTCCAATACACTCCTGTGATTTGCTGTCTCTGAAAAAACTGTCTGCATATCCTCCATCAGTCAACACTGTGTGATTTTCTAGAGCATTTTGGTGGATTGTTGGTTTGATTTCTGCTTTTCGCTTTGCAGAACTCAAACACTGTAATTGGCTGCCATCAGAAATATGATCTATAGATGAATGTGTCGCATCCATTTTCATTCCAGCAAAAGCACCAAAGGGAGGCAAAGTACCTGCTGAAGCCACACTGCCAGAAAGTGAATTGCCTGAAAGTGCAGAAGACTGAAAGGATGCAGGCTGAGATGATGCAGGTTTCATCAATGAATGTTTCTTTGCTGTTTTCTGTGACACCACTGTTACAGAAGTGAGCGATGACATGTCACTTGACACTGCACTATCCACATATGCAGAAAGGTTTGGTTTGCTGGATGAATTTTTCTTTTTTGGTTTTTTAACTGCTGATGCAGGCATGTTGGAAAATGGTTGCTCAGACAGTAAAAAAATCATTTCCTGAGATCATGTCAGCAGTCTTAGACTGAGTTCTGTACACATATGATGTTGCACCATTACAGTGATAATTTGAAGTCTGTGAAGGTTTCAAGTCCCGATTTTTATCACTTACTAATGTGTGTGGTGTTGATGATAGAGGTCCCACATTGGACACTGTGTTCCCATCTGGCCCAATTCGCCTTTGTGAAGGTGGTGATGACGATGATGATGATGATGATGATAATGCTGACTGATAAAATAAACTCTGCTCACTGTTCTGTAAACTCACATCAATATTTCTATTTTCTACAACTGAAGTGGATGAAGGAAAGCTGGATGAACTATGCTGGCTGCTGGTTGTCCCATCACACATGATTTCTGATTGCTGCCCATGATCTGGAGCTGGAAAAAACTGTTGAAGCACAGTGTTCTCGAGGACTGTCCATCAAACATGGATCATGTGAATGATGAAGGTTACGACTCTGAGCATTTTCTTGCACTTTGTTCAGATATGTCCTGTTTGTGCCTGTTGGTTTTTGAAAGATGTGATGTCTATGCGTGTGAGATGGTTGTTGAAGATCAGCATTTTGGTCTTTGTCTTTTTCTTGTGCAATCAAAATTTCATTCCGGTGTTCAGTGGATGAAGAAGCTATAAGCTGACTGCCAGCAGTATCTGTAAGCTGACTGCCAGCAGTATTTGTCATAGAGCTGGAACTATGCTTGTGATCATCTAGATTCAAACCAATACCCACACTTTGTGTAGAAACTGTACTATGCGAGATAGCAGCACTGAGATTGTCAGCAATGTGAGGTAATGTTCCATGCTTCTGATTCCGATCAAGGTAGCTGACATCAGATGCAGAATATGGGATGTTTTTTTTTTCTGAATGCAAATGTTCATCATGTTTACTATCATTCACTGCAGTAGGGAATTGTGGCTGCATTTTATCTGAGTGGTCATTAGATGAACTGTTTGAATGTGGGGAAATAGCTAAAGCTGATACATTAGGACTGGATACCTGGGAACTAGTCCTGGAACTGCCATCCACTTTTTCTGGAGGAAAACTAGCTGAAATGTTCCTGGGTCGTGAGGCTTGATCTGTGGCTGGCACTCCTTGAGCATTAGCAGCAGCAAATCGTTTAGCTTCCTCCTCAGCTTCTTGTATGTGTTGAGGTTTGGCAGTACGTCTTCTCTTGCAAGGAGTGGACGAACCTAGCATCCTTTCCCTTTCAATTATTTCCAAGATTTTGGACATGGGAACAGATTCAGCAGCCTCTTTTGATTTCCCCTCTGAACTACCAGAAGAAGAAGAGACTGTGCTAGTTCTACTAGCGGGACGTGAAGTAGGCATCTCCATGGAATCAGTAGACAGGCGTCTGTTCTGTGGGACAATCTGGAGTGAGTTGGTAAAAGTAGCAGCACTACATGTTGTTGGAAAGGATGGGACCACATGGCTGCCAGGACCTTGTGTGGAGGGCAAATAACTACTATCCCCACCACTGGGAAACACAGAGGCACTGCTTTTTATATGAACCCCTCTGGCTTCTGTAGTGGTATCTGTATGTACTTTGTGAATGCCTGGACAATGATTTGCTGAAACGGAAGGATGTTTACTGTCAATCAAAGAAGCAGAAAAACAGTCAGCTTTTGAATGCTCTAATGCATTCTTCTCCTTTTCCTCTCCAATGCTCTTTTTTTGCTTCTTTTTCTTTTTCACTTTTTCTTGGGACACATTTGCATCAGTGGTAAACACACCATTTGGAGATGACTCAACAGCACCAGGTAGGACAGATGGAGGCGGATAATATGCTTGCTTTACTACATTCATTTGATCCATCTGCTGACAGACAGTGTCATTTTCCAGCCTGGAGGACGGGTGTGGAAAATGCTGTTCAGGTTGTGAAGGCTGACTGCCATGGACTGGAGAATGCAACGGAGTGGAGAACTGCTCCTGAAGAAACTCGCTTCCTCGCTGATAATGGCCCCCAGCATGAGGTAACGGATTCCCAGAAGGCAGAAAGGTTCTGGGATGAACAGAGAGCTGCAAAGGTTTGCCACTAAAAGTTCTTGATCGGGGACTGGGAACAGAGTCATCGGCAGGGAAGGCATAGGGATCCATGTTTGGAGTTTCCGTCGCTGTGGGGGCCATGAACCCCACAGCGTTTCTGCTGGGTGGAGGTGTAGCCACATTATCCATGTTTCACAAAGGCTGGGTATCCGACACAAATGCAGATCTTCCTGTTGGGAGTGACCACACTCCAGAAAATTTCACTTTGTCATGTTTGATTTCAACCTATGTTCAGAATATCAAAAGTTACATGATTTCAAGATGAACAACAAAGTTGATGGGTACTGTCTTTGGGAAGTTAAACCTTTCATGGTGCATGACGACAACACCCTATAACCACCGGCACTGAGGCAAATGAAGTCTTCTTTGTTGTAAGCAGAATGATGTGTTCTTCTTGGTTCCAGGTTCCTCCATTCTTTTTCTCTGAAACAAAATAATCGACATTGCAACTGTTGTAACATAAAGTGGCTTGTTCAATTGTTCAGAAAAATAACTAACAGTTTCAGGACAGCATTGCTTTTACGGAATTAGATTTTTCAATTGTTTATGTTTTAAATCATTCAGTCTGACTCCTTTCATTATTAGCTGTTGCAACAACATGACACAGATGCAAACTTATAACAAAAACAACAAAATACCTAATCATATGATGTTACGACACTAAAAGACTACAGAAATCATACAAAGTGCTTTGTTCATAGTCTTTTATATCACCCACTTACAGTGATTCCAAAAGTGGAAAATTCTCAAATGTTTACGCTGCCATCAATTTCTATGATGGCCATTTCATACTCAGAGACACAGAAGGAGAGACGGACAGAAGGGGAAGGAAAGGAAAGTGGAGAAGCAGGATCAGGTGCCATACACTGTGACAAGTACCAAAGTCAGAAACTCATGAGCTGATGACATTACACCAAGATAGGCAGTTGATGGTGATGACGATCTTGGGAAATGTAACTGATACACAGAGGACTTGTATATTAGTAAGTTCCTATGATACCTACTGGGTAAATATCTGACATTATACAACATTTTCAATGCCCTCATTTTTTTCCCCAGCTAAATCTAAAAACTGCTGGAGACCCTGACTTATTTAGAACACTGACCTCATTTTATATCTGCCAACAATTAGTGAAAGAATACACTCAGTTCAGTTCAGTTGGGTTTTTTTTTTTTTTTTTTTTTTTTTGGGGGGGGGGGGGGGGGGGGGGGGGGGAGGGGATGGGGGGTGAGATTTATACATCCGCAGATCATGCTGATCCTGAAACTTCTCTGGCCTCTGTTAACGATCAGCATTTGTAATGTAGAATCAATAGATACCAATGTCATCAAACACACAAGGAAAGGATCTGGTGTTCCATGTGGTCTCACTGACCTTGCACTCTACAGCTGCCAAACAAAGCTGAAGCTACCCCTGAAATATATCCTTGAGGAGGTGAAGTGGGAAAAGCAAAGCTACTAACATGTTTGGACAAGAGAAGACAAGATTGTGAGATCAGTCCAGCCCCAGCTAAAAAAACAGGCAGAAAACGGAAAGTTCAGAAAGCAGTGGACACAGCAAAGGAAAATCTCAAGATCCAGGAAATAACAGGACACTCAGAAAACAGACAGTAATTGAAAATAAATAGTGGTCAAAGGGATAAGCAACAGCAAAGAGACACTTGACAATGCAGGAATTGATGAATGAAGAAGATTACAAGAGAATCTAGAAAGCAGTCCGGTAAGGCCAGCATGGGCAAACTCCCAGCAAATACCCAGCACGCTGACTTGAAGGTTGTGCACAAACAGCGACTTATTGTCAAGGCTGCAGCGGCAGCTGCTGAGGTCCTATATGAGATTCTTCCACTAAATGATCAAAAAGAAAGAGTGTGATGATGCAGTGATTTAGCTGTGGGCCATACGTCTCAGAACCTCTTGGCACAGGTGAAGCGCACTGAAACTAATGCAAATAAATCAATGAATGTGTGACAAAAAAAAAGCAGGAGTTATTGTGACAAATAAATTGCTTGGGTGATAACATGGCAGCCACTTTGAAAGAGTTTGGGAACTGCACAGACTGGGGGTGAGTCTCTCAGCTGATCATGCCTTCATCTGTTAGAGTGCAGGATCTAGGGCAAATTGTCAGTCAAACCAGAAGGTGCAAAGAGCCAATGATAAATTAACACACTCCTGAAGACCAGCAACAGTAAAGGCATGTGACACATACACCAAATAATGGCAGGACTTTATGAATGAAAATAAAATGTTGTACCTTCTCATGTACATGTTTCTCTCCCCCCCCCCCCCCCCCCCCCCCCCCCCCCCCCCCCCCCCCCCCCCTTTTTTTTTTTTTTTTTCTTTTTTTTCCTAATTGCAATTAATACTTATTAGAAGCTGGCCACAGTAACATGAACCTTGCACAAGGTGTGGTTTCTGTCTATTTGAATAGGAATGGACTGAACTCTGTAGGCAGCCACCTACCCAACTGTCTGCAGACTAATGAATCGAGTATTTCAAAGCAGGCTCTCTTTGCCATGATACGATAAAACACGGGATGTTAATATTGTGCTCGACTGTTTCATGGAGTGGCCAAGCATGGAAATGACAGATCTGAAACACTTGCTGGAACAACCAGTCATGCTCCTTTCATTAGTTTCTGGGCAAAAACGGCCACCAATTAAACACTGCACTTGTACATAATAAGATGTTCCAGAACAAACATGTCAAACGCATGAAACACTTCATCGTTAAAACAAACTAGAGTGGAGACTTATGTATCTCCGCTTTCAACTTTGAAGGAAAGATTGTGCAATATGTCTCCCTTGTAATGTGTATGAGTATATTCATAGAACAGAACCACTGACAAAAGGAAGATGAACTGTTAATTTCCCATACCAAACTTCACAGTCACATTTCCAGACACATTCCGAGTTTATGGACTATGACAGTTTTAGAAACAGCCAGAATAGACACTTCTCAGGTCTCAGCTCACAGAACATAAGCAACTAGTACACCTGTGGAATACTGAAGATATGTCAATGTAGAAAAAAATCATACACACAGTGAACACTCAAACAAAAGAACATTCACCCAATTCTACTGCAAATGTTTGGCCCAAAATAGGCAAGGGGAAAGTCTGACATAACCGGCGCTGGATAACTGTGTCAGTAAGGCTGATCAGTACATATTACTGTCAACCACTGTCTGTTCATGACTCAAATTTGCTCATGTTCCTCTTTGCTAAAACCCTATGGAATTAATGTCTGACCAATGGCAGATGAGATATGATTATAGAATTGAGCAACTTGGGCGATGAACTATTAATTAAGATTATTCAAGGATACAATGAAGAAGGTAATTACATGCTCTCCTGCCATTCTTGAAACAAAACACACACACACACACACACACACACACACACACACACACATACACACACACACACACACACACACACACACACACCCCCCATCCCCAATTACAAACTGATGGGTTTTCCATGCACCATAGCTCATGTCATTACCTTCTCCAATATCATCCTTGAAATACTCTGAATTCATGTTCCAGGTATGACTCACTCAATTCTATAAGTCATTATCTGACACAACAGCAATAAACATCTTCAGCAAAATAACAACAACAACAACAACCTATTGCATGAGAACGGAAGAATATCTGATGCTGTTTGATTCAAACACAGGTCTAAGACACGCTTTCAAATCTACAACTCATTGGAACACTTGCTTTTCAATATGATGCATACTTCCTAACTGCACAGTGGCCAGTGATCAATGAAAGTAAGAGTGTTATAGCTACCATTTATACTAACATACCATGTACTGTGAGTGTAGAGAGAGAGAGAGAGAGTGTGTGTGTGTGTGTGTGTGTGTGTGTGTGTGTGTGTGTGTGTGTGTGTGTGTGAATTCAAGTTGTCTGTGAATAACAATTATGTGTTACGTTGCACATTAGATTGCTCTCCAGTTGACTTCAAAACAATCATCTGCAATATTCATTCCTTTGCATATGTCTTAAAAACAAACACCTGAGTGTGTGTGTGTGTGTGTGTGTGTGTGTGTGTGTGTGAGAGAGAGAGAGAGAGAGAGAGAGAGAGAGAGAGAGAGAGAGAGAGAGAGTGTGTGTGTGTGTGTGTTTGTGTGTGTGTGTGTGTCACATTGTGTTTTTGTGTGTTTACTTGAAAACACATTGGGGCAAGCAGAGCTTGTATTCTATCTGAAGTTTAACAACAATAAGTCTTCTACAACTTATGCTTAAAAAATGTATTTCTGAATGCAGAAAATCCCGTAACTTTTTATTCAACAGTTAATAGGATGCTTTTTTCTAGAAAAAAACCCCAAAAAAACAACAAACAAACAAAAAAAAACCGGAAAAAATATACTGTGCACTTCAAAAACACTTGAGAAAAAAAATTCCCTTCTTTCCATTATTGATTACGAAGGTTATGTGAGTATTTAATGTTTCTTGCCTCATCCTCTACATGACTGACTGACTGCTTATCAACTTGAGGTTTTGCTCAACATAAATGAAACAACTAGAATGATTTTCCTTTCGATCATAAATTTCACACATGACCCTGCTAAGTGCCCCATAATTCTTAACTGTGTTAACCTCCATGCACAAAAAGAAAGAGTGGATGTATCCCCTTGATGCCCTGCGTTCAATTTTATGGTGACTTTATATTCAGTTCCACCTCTCATCCATGTCTGAATGAGTCTGTGTCCAAGTCCTCTTTTTCAGCAAGTTCCAAGAGACCTTTATTCAAAGGACATGGCTTCCCAAGGGGACTCTCACTTCCCAAGCGGGACCCTCACTCAAGCTGGCTCCATGACCATGCAATTTTTGTCATCAGAGAGTCCCTTAGTAGGAGGTATAATGTTCTTGGTTACTGGTTACTTGGAGCACAACCAAAGTGACTCGGCAGCAGTGCAATGTCCTCTGTGGTAGGTCTCCCTACGATGACCTGATATTTGCTTTTCCTGTGGACTGCTGGCACTGTAATCACAACAGAACAATCCCTGGGTGCATGTGGTATACATGAACCAGTAATCAGAGGTATGGGAGTAATGCCATCAAGATGACAAACATGATCACACACACACACACACACACACACACACACACACACACACACACACACACACA
>JADBJO010000005.1:1692500-1702500 GCA_016801955.1 Conus betulinus | reverse complement strand
TAGTACTGAACCAAAGGTCAACAATAACCTTGTCATCCCATGACAAAAATGACTTTTTCTTTCACTAAAAATGTCATATCTGTAATCAAGTAAAACTCATAAGCTTGCTCTGGATTTTAGATTTTCCACACTGTGATGAACCTGAAGAGAGTGCTGTCACTTTTTTTTCCGCTTGACTAAGCCATAAACTTATGTTAATTCAGTGGTTCAGACTATGAAATGCAAAAAAAAGAAAGAAAGAAAGAAAAAGGAAAAATCCAACGAATAGTCCTTAGACCAGATACACCCACTGGGCATGTATCATTCTGACAATATCAGACCATTGTGAAGATTCACTAAAAACATTAAACAGATCTAAAATATGGAGTTGCAGCTACAAAATCATAAAACTTTTTGAATTGAAGTATTCTGCATGGTCTGTTTTCAAATTCTATTCACCTGTGAACATTGGCTTTGCTTCTGAATTAACATTTGTTTTCTCTTTCAAACACTAATACAGTTAAGTGTCTGCTTTTAAGTTCTTACTCTATCAGTTTTAGTTATTTCAATTACGTATGCCTTAATGTGCGTCGAATGTCTTGAAAAATGAGCTCAATCTGTGACATTTGTCAGCAAAGGTAGAATCATATGCAAGTTACTCCTTTAGGTTTGCAAACCAGCCATGGGAAAAAAAAAATTACATTTCTTTCTCACTGATGCCACTTTAGGTAGAGGTTAAATTAAGCCCCCCCCCCCCCCCCCCCCCCCCCCCCCCCCAATTTCTTCCCTCCCTCTCTCCTTTTGTTTTGCAGAAGGCTCATAGCAGCCCTCACCCTGACACGACCCTTCTTCCCGTCGCCCATCCTCCTGGCATGAATTAATTCAAATTAGGCTCATGATTTTCAACACAACTCCTCGTTCTCACCATCTTCAAAACAATCTGAAGCTCTGATAATCTGCTTGCAAGTCAGATTTTAATGCAGGAGCTTTCAAAAGAAACCTCTGTGACACAAACAAATGGACAGAAACAAACCCGCCCAGACATGATCTCAGGCAGATACACTGAAATTTTCGATGTCCTGAGTGTTTTGTGTCTTGCCCGAAGAAGACCTTAGAGGTTTAAACGCATCGTGTTTTGTCTTGTGATTCCTTTCTCTACTTTTTTTTTTTTTTTTTTTTTGGCAGTGCCCTATTAATTACATTCAAAATTTGAAATCAGACAGTTTGTTCTCTACCTTTTGGGTCTCAGGCAGTGAGTGATGGAGTGAGTGAGAAGACTCTTACAGCCCTTATTTTGTTACAATTTGAAGGAGAAATGAACAGATGAGACCACGTAAGGGATGCTATACATGGCATACATTAAGCAGGGTATCCCTAAATGGGGTTGTTAGCAGTTCAGACAATTTCAGGCTAGCAGTAGCTTCTGGAACCTTTTCAACTTTTTTTTTTCAGGCAACCAAAGAGAGATCTGGGGAAAGAGTGTTAATTGGTATGATGCAGCCAAAGCATGAAAACCTGACCTGGAACATCATCAGGCACTCAAAGGGGTAACTGATACCTTGCTTCCCCCTAATAAATGAAACCTTCGTAAAACTTCTTTTAGAATTTGGGGGGGGGGGGGGGGGGGGGGGGGGGAGAATTCAAAACCAAAATGCAAGCTTTCCCCACTTTCTTTTTAACTCTGAAACCTGCTACCTCTACACCAATGTCTCTCTCTCTCTAAGTGTGTGTGTTTGCATTTTTATAAGCTACAAAGCAGGACTCTCACTGGCACACATTTTGCATGTCATAATGCACTAGAGCACTTTTAAAAATATGCTTCAGACATCATCAGTCAGCCCTTTAAAACTGAAAAATAGCTGTCACTTGAGCCTGTAAAAATCTAAAATAATAAAAAAAAAAATAAATAAAAAAATTCACATAACCACAACAGAGCCTGCAAATCATTTACTGGTTTTCCAGTCAGTGTAAAAAAAAAAAAAAAGGCTGTTCCAATTCTTGACACAGGGAAATACAAATGTTCCCAATCCCAGTGCATTTTACAATTCTAGTCCATATTGTTAATGTTATAAAGTGCTTCCTTTATTTCCTACTTGTGAGTTGATTTTAACGTGGGGACAACCCTGATGTGGCCCTTTGTGGTCGGCTGGGCTATAAGCAACATTATCTAATCTTATCTTCATTTCCTGCCTCTTATTGTATCCATTGAGATTATACATTGCGCACACACACACACACACACACACACACACACACACACACACACACACACGCACACACACACACACACACACACACTTCCAAGCACACAATATTTTTTCTGCTAATTATTTACACAAACTTAAGCAGTGAATTAACTGGAGAGTCAAGGCCCTGTAGCGTAAAGCAGAAAATGGGAGTCTGTTGACCTTTTACTCCATTCTGAGGATCAGGTGACTGCTTAAAACAACAACAGCTAGTGGGAGCCTTTCCAAGTACATTGAACACTACAGAGAGACAGAATGCCTGTCCTACTGTATTACAAGTTATGATGTAATTTGATCCCTATAGTTTCCTTCCTTTCTTTCTTCTTTAAGAGAATCTATGACTCTCTTCCAACAGCTAATTTCAAAGGGAAGGCTTTCTCCATTCCCAAGCCTCTGATAGCAGACTATGGCACAATTACAGGAGTCAATACCTGTGCTGCTACCCTGCTGGCTGAGAGAGAGAGCAGCTTCCTATACATGTGGTAGAGTGGATAGCAACACATCTGCAGCAGCAACACCTAGCACATGTAGATAATTGTAGTCTGGAGTCTGGAGTTCTCAGCCTGAATGACCGAGTCTGACTCTGAAAGACAGACTGAATCAGTCATATTACTACTGTGTGGTCTTTATGGATGCTTGCTCTGGTGAAACCTATGATAATATTTAAAGTTCACACTTGACAGGAAATTTTACAATGTCATGGAAAGCATCACACAGATCTCACTGCACTGGTGTACTTTACTTTGCTGAGAATTTGATGTTTCATCTTTCATCCTTAATGTTTCATTGCATTTTAACTGACTCACGTGACTGTGCTGCAAATGTTACACACAACTAGGTCAACTTGGACGACAGTAACATTTTTACGTCAACAGATGAATGAAAACGAGGAACTCAGCTGACTGACTGGTCAAATTCTCTACAATATCACTCATGCACACATATACTTCAGACAATGAAAATGTAACTACTTTAAAAGTCTTCAGACTTTTTTCTGCGCCGTTTTCATTTTGTCTTTAGTCTGCATGCACTCTATAACATAAGCAAAAAAATGCACACACACTCACATGCAAGCTCACACATGCAGGCACATGTACACCCACACACATGAACATTCACCGCAAGACTAATATTTAAATGAATTTTGTGTGCACAGGAGAGTACAAATGCAAACAAAAATGAAAAGAAAGAAAGAAATGGTTTTATGGGCACAGGTTTGTACTTACAAGTTTGCATGCATATCATTATTGAAGTTAAACTGATACACAATGGTTGAAAATGGGCCGAGGTGGAATGAATAGAGAGAGGAAATGCATCAGACTGAGTACAGAGAGGAGGGATGGGAAACAGGGAGGGGCATGGATATGGATGGGGCTTGAACAAGTTGAAGAGTAGGGACAGAACTAGGAGGGTGGAGGAGTAGAAAGGAATTGTACCTATGGGGAAAAAAACCCAACCCAACAACTTTAACTTTTTTCCCCACATATTTTTGCTAAATGAAGGACAGGATTGGTTACAACAACTCCTCCCTCTTGTGCTTGGCTAGAGACAACAACCAGCAGAGATTGCTACCTGCCAAAGCATAAATTTGTCACAGCACCCCTACAATCTTGGGATCACAGCAAGACAATGACAACAATGACTGTTATTCTGGGATGTTTCCCTTTTTTTTTTTTTTTTCCCAGTTTGTCTGTTTATTCATTTTCTTATTTTTTGTTTAGTTCTTCCTCTCACACAAACCTGGTCAGACAGTATTTGTTCAAGTCAACCTCATTTTCCTCTTTTCACGTTTGGGAAACCTGTTGCTATCAAAATGGCCTCAGGGTAAGGAAAACTTTGCTTTAATAGTGGTTCAGAAAAAAAAAAAGACTTCCTCATTACAAGTTCGTCAAACCAGCAACATCTGTTGATCTGGTCAATAATAAAAATGATGGAAACTCTGTAAAAACCTAATGTAATTTACACAAAACAAAAGTTTCATCATCTTCCTCCTCTTAAAACTCTTGCTGCTTTCTTTTCTCAGCTTTCCTTTTCTTTCCTTCCTTTTTCTTTGCTGCTTTTCACTTTCTTTTTCTCTTTCTAAATTTCTGCCTTTCCTTCTTCCTCCTTCTATTCCTTCTTGACGTATTACTTCCCCATTAGAGAGAGGTGTCAATAATTCACTGTTACTACATTCCTGTCTCATGATAGGTGAAGGATAGGGGTGGTCAGGGAGACATAGCACTTGTTTCTTTTCATTCATTTGTAATCCTAAAGTATGCTGGGTGACAGTTGACAGACACGACCAGAGAAATAGCATTGAATCCATAAATTTACTTCTTTGTTTTTGAGTGTTTGCACTTAGATCTCTGATGTTTATTGACAGATTGAACTGAAATCCAGTATGTCACTCCCCTTTCAACTAGGGGGACAGTCAAAACAAAACCCATGATTTGAAAGTTTACCGACACTAGGTGACAGAGCCAAAACATCCAAGTCTCAAGGGAAGGAGAAGGAAGCTAAGCACATCAGATCAGCTCCTGTTTTGAAATGTCACTATCAATTGTCTTGATTGTCTGTTCAGGTTGTTCTTTCTCCTCCCACGGATATTTAGCCATAGCCTAATGAGGGAGAAAGATTTAAACAGGTACAGCATCGCACATACAATATCTATGTACCCTAATACTTAATGTATTTGCAGAGATAAAATATACAAAAAAAAAAAGTCTGATTCACCTTTGTCATTCTTGTTTGAACTGCTAAAAATCAATCGCCCCACAAACAAAATTAAAGTGACCCTACCGTCATTTATCAAACATTTCAAATGCCCTACTCTGTTGATGTCATTTCAAATGCCCTACTCTGTTGATGTCATCGATATGCCCTACTCTGTTGATGTCATTGAAATGCCCTACTCTGCTAATGTCATTGAAATGCCCTACTCTGTTCATGTCATTGAAATGCCCTACTCTGTTGATGTCAATGTGTCTGTTATGATCACAAACATGCAAAGCCATTATATTATCCATGATGTTGATCATCTACATCTTCACAATGACATAAAAAATGATAATGTTAAACTTTTACAAGGCAAAGGCTACACACACACACACACACACACACACACACACACACACACACACACCAAAAAAAAAAGCAAAACAAATCAATTGAATAAAAAGACTGACAAATGCATATGTCCAACTATCTGCCAGGCTGTGTAAGTGGATAACCAAATAGGTGTGGGGAAAAAAAAAGATTTCCCAGGTAAGTGGGTTTATCCAGCTGTGTGACTGTACTAGTATGGTAATTTTCTGCCTACAAGATGACACAGCACATTGAGCACATGCCCTTATTTGATTTATTTTTTTTTTAAATTTTGTTCAGCGATACAGTTCAAACTTCAGATGTGGTACACATACACTGAGGAAAAAAAAAAAGTGAGAATCAAATAGCAAAACGCTCTTGTAACAGAACAGAACCTGTCAGGTCTGTGAAGTAGACGTAATTAAAAGCAACAAAGTCAGTCAGAAACAAAGAAGACAGAAAAAAAAGGAGAAAAAGAAAGAAAAAAAGAAAGAAAGGAAGAAAGACAAAAAAAAAAAAAAAGGTCAGTGACAGTAAACACTGGGTACAGCGAAGTAGAAGTAATTAAAAGCAACAAAGTCAGTCAGAAACAAAAGAAGACAGAAAAAAAGGAGGAGAAAAGAAAGAAAAAGAAAGAAAGAAAGACAAAAAAAAAAAAAAGTCAATGACAGTAAACACTGGGTACAGCACTCTCAAGTTGCAACTCACTTGAAATTCAATCAGTCCTCTGTCACTGAAAATCCTGGGAAATTTGATTCCTCAGACTAAGACAGAAACAATGACATTGGAGTGTCTGTATAAAGTTTGGAAGTTGCTCGACAGCTTTGCTTCCCTAAATCATGTTTGCTAGCTCACCTTCTAGCTCCAGCTTTCTTGCTTTGCATGAACAAAAATCTCCTTTTCAGTGTTCTTGTTTTCTTATGCATGTCCAGTTCATTCTTCTTTTGTTTGTTTGTTTGTTTTTTATCCTTTTACCGACCAGAGACTTGCTGATATCCAATCCTTGCTAATATCCAATTCTGAGGCTGCCTTTAACTTATATTCGGCATGGTATGCTATACATTTTTGTCTTCGGTCTGTTCTGAGACCTTTGCAAGTCCAGAACCAGGAATTTGTCTGTTTCACTTTCAGTAATCGGCTTAAAAACTTTTTTTTTCTATTTTGTGCACTTTTAAAGCGCTAACAACTGGTATGCACTGGGGTCAAGGTTCAGCCAAATAACAAAAAAGTTATGCCTTGCAGAAAAGAAATTACTGTAACTCAGTATACTTTTGTTGATTAATATTGATAAATTTTATGATCACGTCTCTCTTTTTCTCTCTCACAAATATACAGTTTCAGACAGTTAACTGATCATTCAATATTGAATTTTTATTTTGTTAATTTCTCATTGTAAACATTAAAGGTTGACTGTGAAGGCAGGAAAGATCCGCTCAATTATTTCACTTTCAAAGAATTTAAATTCATTTTGCAATCAAACTGAAAGTATACCTAGTTATATAGATATTTAAAATGTCTTCTTTTGTGATTACATATATTTCTTTTCATTCTAAAGTTTTAATGGCTGCTGATCTTAATTTTGCAAGATTTATCTGAAGTATGAGTAATTGGTAATCGCCTTTAATTGTTCACCTGACCTGGCTTTTAGGAAATCAACCTATTAACTGATTTTGTTCTCTTCAACATGTTTTACCAAACGATACACTTCTAGAACTTTGTACATCCTTCCTGCTAGTTCTACTTAAACAGTTAACAATGAAGAATCTTGAACACCTCAGAGCTGGTCAGTATTTCTAATATGATAATCTAAACTTCACGTTTCTTTTGTACACCTGGATATACCCAAATCCTTCCCAAACTCACTCAGTATCTTCCATGTCAACAAAATTAATATAATATTACATACATACTAATATCTGTCATGTAAAGATTTCAGTCCAGCTAAGCAAGTTGCTTTTAATGCTTTATCCTTCTACGTAGTGTGTTAGCTTCTTGTGTGGGTCTTTGTCAAAGACCATCTTAAGTCCAGGTAAAACTATTCCTGATGGTGTGTTGTCGTTTTTGTCATCCTGTTAAACACAGTACTCAGTAATTGTGTGACTGAACACTTATCTGATGTACATCCACACTGACAATTACGATGAAATATTATTTTAAATTATTTACTTACTAAATTCCTGATTAAAATTTTCAGAGCTTTTTACAAATTACTGATGTAAGACTAGTTGCAGCTTTGCTCTCTTAAACAACCTAGGATGCATTCAGTCTGAACCTTGTGACTTTTTGTACTGTTTAGGTCTGCCAGTTTATCACTGACTTATTTCTCTGTTATTATCATTTCAGATAAGGAGCAGTCAGTTCTTTTTTGGAAGTATGGGAGATTACTGAGGTCCCTTCTGCAGTAACGACCTTGTTCAGGAATTATTTTGGACCTCTGTCTTTTCTTGATTTCTTACAAAGTTCCATCTGGTATAATGAGATTAGCAATGCCCTCCTTTGGTTTTGTTTCGGATGCCACACAAGCATAAACACTTATTGGATAACTTTTAAATATTTTTAGCCAACTTGCCTTAATGCTCTTTTCCTGATTAAAACATGCCCATTCATGAGCAGATACATAACAATATACGAACAATAGTTTTCCTTGGTCTCTAGCAAACCAATCCTAAATGTTTTGCATTCAGAGTAATCTTATCAAATAAAGTTTTGGGAAAAAAAACTCTCCCGGAAGGCACTTCTTTGAGTAAAGTATATGAGAGGAATATGCTTTCTTTATTCTCATCAACTGATCTATAAACAGACTCCAGCACTGATTTATGTTAGTTTCTTGCGGTAACATGTTTATACTGACCAACTCACCCAAGAACTGTTTTGCACTTATATAAGTTTCCCCCTTTTGAAAAATGTTTTCTATAACCCTGCCCCACTGTTTGTCTTGAATTATGCCAGAGGAAACTACTATATCAAAACATAAAGTGAGATAGGCCCTCTTCCCTCCAGAAAGAAGGTAAAAAGATTATCAACATCATGTTTGCTTTCAGGAAATATCAGACCAAGATCATCTGCAATTTTTTTTGCAATCCTCTGAAGTGGTTTGTTCTCTTACTGACTGAAAAAGATACCTAGATCTTTAGTCCTTTTACGGAACAAGTTAGTGGGGTGACAACTTTGTCTGCAGCATATCATTTCATTTTCCCAAATGAATTTCAAGATAATCTGAAATCATCCAAAATGACAGTAACATCTTATCTACACACAGACTGGAAAATTTCATCAATTATATTAAAATCCAAAATGACAACAACATCTTATCTACACACAGATCGGAAAATTTTATCAATCATATTTAAAGTTACATGTTCACGTTTGAAATAGTTTGAAAATCTGCATGTTACAGTAACTACAAGCTTTTTCTATAAATCCCAGAACTCTCCAAACACACCAAGAAGTGTTCAAATCTCCAAACAAGGATGTATCCTGAAAATGTTCATGGAATCTTGTACAAATGCTGGTACTCTTCTGTGAAATTCACACAGATCAGCTGGGAAGGTACTGTTTTTCTAGCGATGAGGTCTGCTCAGTATCTTTTGATATGTTCTTATTACTACTAGTGTCCCATGTAAGAAAATGTGTTGTGGTAGGTTTTCTTAACTGAAATCAAGCAAACCCTATGGAAACTATGCAAAGCCCGCATAATAGTACCTTCTGCAATAATAACAAAATTTGTGTTTACAACTCACCTTTCCCCTGCCTTTCCTGTAACACTAAATACGGCAGATTAATATGATTAAATCCCAAGGCAACACACTTCAATCAGGATCATTCAACACCAGTCAGAAGAGAACCAATAAAGAAAAAAAAAAATCTTCAGTTGAGGTCAAGATGATCACTGTCAGGCAGTAAAGACAACAGAGGCAACATCACCATTGGTCTATAGTAGCTTAATACGCTGCTCAGTTTCTTTTCAGCACAACAAGCTGGCATGACACAACTTGTGATCAGAAATATAGGTTAAAGAGCTTCAAGACAGAAGTCAGGAGAGTGGTCTACAAAAAAAAAACCAACAGTAGACAGGAATAAAGACAGCGAAAGAAAACAAAAAGAACAAAAAAAGGGCAAGTCAAAAATCAAGACAGAAACGAGGAAATAAGAGAAGGAAGGAAAGTGCCCCATATACCCTTCCCCTCCACCCTCCTCTCTCACCAGCATCCCAACAAGGATAAATTATAACTTGGTCCAAGCAAGATGTTGATGTTTTTTGATGTTAAAGCTAAATGTGTGTGCTTTTTTCAAAGTCAAGAATGTGCAGTTTTTTCTAAAGGGGGGGGGGGGGGGGGGGGGGGGGGGGGGGGGGGGGGGGTTTGGTTACTTTGTGCCTTTTCCCCCCTTGTTCTCATGATTTGTTTTTTCATGACAACACTTTCTCCTTGGAATGACAAGCCCAGTAAAGTGAGCCCATTATATGTACACTTGTACTGGGACAAGGAAAGTATTAACTGACCTGTATTGTTTCCAGAATGAAATGTGAGGATTGTTGTTGACAGTTTCCTACTAACAGTTTAACTTTATCTTTCTACACACACACACATACACACACACACACACTGTGCTGTCTCTCTCACTCTCTCACACACACACAAGAGTTTACTCTTTTTCTTTACAACCACTAGTGAATGCAATTTAAAAAAATAATTACTATAAAAAAATGC
>JADBJO010000005.1:1647500-1687500 GCA_016801955.1 Conus betulinus | reverse complement strand
TCCATGGTTTATATATCTAAGTTTATTTTCGACAACTTTTGGGTTTATGCAGATTTCCGTTAGCGTTACACCATTTGACTTCGAAGTTTGCTTTAAAACAGGAACGTTACGGGTTTTTTTCCTTCGTGAAAACACTAGAAAATTGTTTAAAACATCTGTCTTTTCTACATCAATTACTGTCATTTCTCAATCATTCCTCTCCAAGGATCTGATACATGCGGTCAATTCATTTTATGTCTGACATTATTCTGGAAACACTCGGAATTCAGATTACAATTCTTGCCATTTTTCTTTCATATTTACGCTTTGTCTTTTTCACTTTTTTTTTTTTTTTTTTTTTTTTTGTACACAAATTTCACTGTGTTCGGCATATTGTGTTGATAGTCAACACCATATTAAGTGGTTATGAATTATCATAGGCTGGACAATGCTCAAAAGAAAGAATATTGATCTACTCATCCACTGCGGTATGCACTTATAAGTATCATTCCACTTTCTGTTAGAGATGCTGGCCTGTATGGTTAACGATTTTTTTTTTTTCAATATATAGCCAACATTCTTCCACTGTCACATGATTTTTTTTTTTCGTAGGGCACCAGTCTGCTTGACTGAGATCTTTCCTTAATTATCAAAGTCACCTTTACTGAAGTTACATTGAATGCTTGAGCTGGCTTTTGTGTTCTTGTAATACAAATCAAATATCAGGACATCTTGTGTATAAAAAAACCCCAAACAAACAACAAAAAAAGTTGCGTATATTTTCTGTCTCAAACGCTTCACGCCCTTGATTCACGCTTTAAACTTCGAAGTGCATCTTCCTCCCACAAAACTAACTAATCCGCCCCTGCCAAAATGCTGATTTGCGAGTAATCGCTGTTTCTGTACATTAAAAAAAAAAAATAAAAAGGAAAGCATAATCCCGGTCATTTTGTCTTGACAATCTTAGTAGGCTTCATTTTCATAAAAAAATACACAGGAGAGGATTGAACTATTGGTTTTGTGTAGGACTTTAAGTTCCATGTTTGTTGAATTGGGTGGTCGGATCTGTGTGCAAGAAAACATAGTCTATATTCATGACACACTCAAATAAATCAAATAAGACTAGACACGAGATATTTATTCTATTTCATTTATGTCGACAAGGCATAGGACAATATTTCTTTTCTCAGTTTAAACACCAGTAAATACCAGATCATTGTCTATATCACACACTGTAGTCTATCGTCGTTGACTGCAACAAGGGCACAAAGTACAATCAGATAACACTTGTCTTTCAAAACTGGTGTGCGAAACTGGCAGTGAACCGAATAGTTCACTTTTAGTTTTTTCATAGTAACTCATCTGTTCAAAGATGAACAACAATAATTAGGTCGAGTGCAGTTTCACTTGGCCAATTGTTGCGCCGATTGTTGCCGATTATCACCGGTTGTCGCCGATTGTCTCGTCCTACATATATCTTTATCGTCTCCAGGACGAAGCATTTTTTCCCCTTTAAATTAAGGTCGGCGGGGCTCATCCGTCTCCTCACTATGCGACCTTGAAATAACTCTTATTTTTGGCACCATGCACAGTGCCATGCCTAGTTTTGTGTAAGCTGTGTGCCTGTTTGGTGTTGTACATTGTGCAATGTCAATCTTTGTACAGGCTTTGGCCGTTTTGCTTGTACTTTTTGACCAAAAGTTCGCGGCCACCCAAGACTAATGCTGTGACAGTGACCACACCTCTGGCCTGTGATATTAATTCCGCTTTCTTCCACCATTCTATGGCCAAATTGGTGACCAGAACGTATATCCGTTTTTTTTTCTTTAAACTGTCTCGCTGCCACTTTGTGGATTATCGATAATCTTTTGTTTACTTCTCTTTCATGTCGTGGCCAACCTAACCCCCCACCCCACCCCACCCCCCCACCCCGTCCCTATAGCAACACGTACGGGTCTACTCGGTGTTTTTTCTTTTGAGATTTGGTTTTTGTGTGCACTTTTCATTTCTTGATCCGGACTCACGCATGTTTTTCTTCATTTATTTCTTGGCCATGCCGAGTTACCCGAAGACGTTGCAGAAACAGCAAGAGCGTCTCAGATCAGGAGTCCCTTCAACGCTCACACTCGCGCCCCCTATTTCCTGCAAAAGGCCGACTGAAGAGACTCGATCGTGATTCGGCGCATCATTGTCGAGTCAACTTACGCCAAGTCCCTTAAAAAAAATGAGGGGGGGGGGGGGGGGGGGGGTGGCAAGAAAAATATATATTTTTCTTCCCGGAAGCCTGTTTCATGCAAGTGCAAAGCGAAGAAGCTGGTAAGAGATATCAGAGAGAACCCATCCCCATATTCATAGAGCACACAGAGAACACGCCAAACTGAAGAGTGATGGCGATGGGGGCACGCATGATTCCAAACAGGATGATGGTAACATCAACCTTATCCTGGAAGATGAATTTTTTTTTCCTGTGACCACCAAGCACTGCAAAGAAATGAGGAACAGGGTGTTTGTCAGTGTCAGTGTGGAATTGACCCCCCTCCCCCTCGCGCCCCCAATCTGTTTAACACTCCTCGAAGCTGGATGCTTTTCCTGCTCACAAAGATGATGACTAGGCACAGATCAACCCACAGGCCGGGGTGGGTGGGTGGGGGGGGGTGTGGGGTGGGGGGTAGGGGGGGGGGGGGGGAGGGGGAGGCAAGAGGACGAGCATTGAGGAGACTCACGATTTGAGTGGCCCTCGCTCTAAATACGCCTGCGATCTTTTTGGGCGAGCAAGGCATGGCTAAGGCAGAACAGAAAAGAGGTAGAGCATGCAGGAGTCGAGCGCAAGAAAAGAAAAGGGTAAACAGATACCAAATCAGAATGGCCTGCATCATTTACTGTGCCATGTCCAACTTTGTGCAACCTGTTTGGAGTCAAATACTGTACCACGTCAAACTGTGTATAAGCACAGCTTTGGTAGGTTTTCTTGCTCTTTCCGGCCAACATTTTGTGGTTAACCAAGACTAATGCTGCAACAGTTACCATACGTCCCACTTAAACAACTTCCACTTCTGTCCATCATTCTGTAGCCGAATTGCTGACCAGCACAGACGTCAGGTTTTGTTTTGTTCTGTGTTTGTTTTGTGTTTCTTTGTTTTCATCTGTCTCGCTGCCATTTTGCCATGGCTCATCCTTTGTTTACTTCTTTCATTTTGTGGTCGACCTTACCCTGTTTAGCAACACTGGTGGGTCTGGATGGTGGTTTTTCTGCTCTGTCAGGCCATTCAGATTTTGTTTTTTGGTCTCTTCTTGTCTACACTTCCCATCACTCTCCTTCAGTCCCTGTTTCCATCTCTCTCAGAGTTGTCAGCTCGTCACCATGGTTAGAAATTGAAATGCTTCCGTATTTGTAGTCATTGCTATTGCAGATAATTAGGCCGACGTTCCCAACTGATACTAGAACTGCAAAACGCTGAGTGCATTAGTGACTCTTTCTTTGTTCCTCCCATTCACCCCCCATCCCCTTTCTCTTGTTTCTATTTGTCCGTCTCTCTCGCTGAATGAGAGTCTGCTTCCCTCTCTGTGTGTATTTGTGCTGGAGTGTGTGCAAACATGTGTGTGTATGTGTGTGTGTGTGTGTGTGTGCGCGCGCGCGCGTGTGTGTGCGGCATGTGTGTGTGTGTGTGTGTGTGAAGGACTAATATCAGAGAAAGTGAGAAAAGAAAGGGGAATGTACAAGCGACATATGGGCTAGTGCAGCATTCTTGTTCCACCAAATAATTATGGGTGTCCAAAGTGGGAGGGAATTTCCCTTCAATTGACGCAAACACTGAACTGTAGAGGGGTTGCATCCCTTTTCCCACACATGATTTATGCTTTTCCCTACTTGGTGGGAAAAAGGGACTTCGCATACATGTACACCGCGCGCGCCTGTGCACATTACACACACACACACACACACACACACACACCACACACACAACACACACATGCACACACACACAATCACACACCTACTCCTCCCCTCTTCCCCCCACCCCCAGCCCATTCTTGTTACCAATAAATATGTGAACAGGTAGACGTTCATCAACTAGCCATTTTTTTTACAGATGACTGTTACAGATGACTGTGGGATGCGGGTGAAAATAGTTACATATGACTGTGGGGGAAGAGGGTGATGATAGTTACATATGACTGTGTGGGAAGAGGGTGATGATAGTTACAGATGACAGTGGGAAGAGGGCGATGATAGTTACAGATAACAGTGGGAAGAGGGTGATGATAGTTACAGATAACAGTGGGAAGAGGGTGATGATAATTACATATGACTGTGTGGAAGCAGGTGATGATAGTTACAGATGACTGTGTGGGAAGAGGGCGATGATAGTTACAGATGACTGTGTGGGAAGAGGGCGATGATAGTTACAGATGACAGTGAGCAGAGGGTGATGATAGTTACATATGACTGTGTGGGATGCGGGGGATGATGATAGTTACATATGACTGTGTGGGAAGAGGGTGATGATAGTTACAGATGACTGTGTGGGAAGCGGGTGATGATAGTTACAGATGACTGTGGGAAGCGGGTGATGATAGTTACAGATGACTGTGTGGGAAGCGGGTGATGATAGTTACAGATGACAGTGGGAAGCAGGTGATGATAGTTACAGAGGACAGTGGGGAAGAGGGTGATGATAGTTACAGATGACAGTGGAAAGCTGGTGATGATAGTTACAGATGACAGTGGGAAGAGGGTGATGATAGTTACAGATGACAGTGGGAAGAGGGTGATGATAGTTACAGGTGACTGTGGAAGAGGGTAATGATAGTTAAGATGACTGTGTGGGAAGCTGGTGATGATAATTACAGATGACAGTGGAAGAGGGTGATGATAGTTAAAGATGACTGTGTGGGAAAACGGGTGATGATAGTTACAGATGACAGTGGTAGAAGGTGATGATAGTTACAGATGACAGTGGGAAGCGGGTGATGATAGTTACAGATGACAGTGGAAGAGGGTGATGATAGTTAAAGATGACTGTGTGGGAAGCTGGTGATGATAATTACAGATGACAGTGGAAGAGGGTGATGATAGTTAAAGATGACTGTGTGGGAACGGGTGATGATAGTTACAGATGACAGTGGTAAGAAGGTGATGATAGTCACAGATGACAGTGGAAAGCGGGGTGATGATAGTTACAGATGACAGTGGTAAGAAGGTGATGATAGTCACAGATGACAGTGGGAAGCAGGTGATGATAGTTATAGATGACAGTGGAAGAGGGTGATGATAGTTAAAGATGACTGTGTGGGAAGCTGGTGATGATAGTTACAGAGGACAGTGGAAGAGGGGTGATGATAGTTAAAGATGACTGTGTGGGAAACGGGTGATGATAGTTACAGATGACAGTGGGAAGAGGGATGATGATAGTCACAGATGACAGTGGGAAGCGGGTGATGATAGTTTACAGATGACTGTGTGGGAAAGCGGGGATGATGATAGTTACAGATGACTGTGTGAGAAGCGGGTGATGATAGTTACAGATGACAGTGGAAGAGGAAGAGGGTGATGATAGTTACAGATGACAGTGAGCAGAGGGTGATGATAGTTACAGATGACAGTGGGAAGCGGGTGATTATAGTTACAGATGACAGTGGGAAGCGGGTGATGATAGTTACAGATGACAGTGGGAAGCGGGTGATGATAGTTACAGATGACTGTGTGGGAAGAGGGTGATGATAGTTACAGATGACAGTGGGAAGAGGGTAATGATAGTTACGGATGACAGTGGGAAGAGGGTGATGATAGTTACAGATGACAGTGGGAAGAGGGTAATGATAGTTACGGATGATGACAGTGGGAAGAGGGTGATGATAGTTACAGATGACAGTGGGAAGAGGGTGATGATAGTTACAGATAACTGTGAGAAGAGGGTGATGATAGTTACAGATGACAGTGGGAAGCAGGTGATGATAGTTACAGATGACAGTGGGAAGAGGGGATGATGACAGTTACAGATGACAGTGGGAAACGGGTGATGATAGTTACAGATGACAGTGGGAAGCAGGTGATGATAGTTACAGATGACAGTGGGAAGAGGGTGATGATAGTTACAGATGACAGTGGGAAGAGGTGATGATAGTTACAGATGACAGTGGGAAGCGGGTGATGATGATGATAGTGACAGATGACAGTGGAAGAGGGTGATGATAGTTACAGATGACAGTGGGAAGAGGGTGATGATAGTTACAGATGACAGTGGGAAGCGGGTGATGATAGTTACAGATGACAGTGGGAAGCGGGTTATGATAGTGACAGATGACAGTGGGAAGAGGGATGACAGATGATAGTTACAGATGATGACAGTGGGAAGCGGGTAGTTACAGATGACAGTGGGGAGCGGGTGATGTAGTTACAGATGACAGTGGGAAGCGGGTGATGATAGTTACAGATGACAGTGGGGAGCGGGTGATGATAGTTACAGATGACAGTGGGAAGCGGGTGATGATAGTTACAGATGACAGTGTGGAAGAGGGTGATGATAGTTACAGATGACAGTGGGAAGAGGGTGATGATAGTTACAGAGGACAGTGGGAAGAGGGGGATAGTAGATGATAGTTACAGATGACAGTTACAGAAGAGGGGGTGATGATAGTTACAGATGACTGGTGATGGGTTAAGATGACGGGGGAAGATGATAGTTACAGATGACAGTGGGAAGCGGGTTAGGATAGTGACAGATAGTGTGGGAGATGACAGTGGAAGAGGGTGATGATAGTTACAGATGACAGTGGGAAGAGGGTGATGATAGTTACAGAGGACAGTGGGAAGAGGGTGATGATAGTTACAGATGACAGTGGGAAGAGGGTGATGATAGTTACAGATGACAGTGGGGAAGAGGGTGATGATAGTTAAGAGACAGTGTGAAGAGGGTGATGATAGTTACAGATGACAGTGGGAAGAGGGTGATGATAGTTACAGATGACAGTGGGAAGAGGGTGATGATAGTTACAGATGACAGTGGGAAGAGGGTGATGATAGTTACAGATGACAGTGGGAAGAGGGTGATGATAGTTACAGATGACAGTGGGAAGAGGGTGATGATAGTTACAGATGACAGTGGGAAGAGGGTGATGATAGTTACAGATGACAGTGGGAAGAGGTGATGATAGTTACAGATGACAGTGGGAAGAGGGTGATGATAGTTACAGATGACAGTGGGAAGAGGGTGATGATAGTTACAGATGACAGTGGGAAGGGTGATGATAGTTACAGATGACAGTGGGAAGAGGGTGATGATAGTTACAGATGACAGTGGGAAGGGTGATGATAGTTACAGATGACAGTGGGAAGCAGGTGATGATAGTTACAGATGACAGTGGGAAGAGGATGTGATGATAGTTACAGATGACAGTGGGAAGAGGGTGATGATAGTTACAGATGACAGTGGGAAGAGGGTGATGATAGTAGTTACAGATGACAGTGGGAAGAGGGTGATGATAGTTACAGATGACAGTGGGAAGAGGGTGATGATAGTTACAGATGACAGTGGGAAGAGGGTGATGATAGTTACAGATGACAGTGGGAAGCGGTGATGATAGTTACAGATGACAGTGGGAAGAGGGTGATGATAGTTACAGATGACAGTGGGAAGAGGGTGATGATAGTTACAGATGACAGTGGGAAGAGGGTGATGATAGTTACAGATGACAGTGGGAAGAAGGTGATGATAGTTACAGATGACAGTGGGAAGAGGGTGATGATAGATGACAGTGGGAAGAGGGTGATGGATAGAGATGACAGTGGGAGTGATGATAGTTACAGATGACAGTGTGGGAAGAGGGTGATGATAGTTACAGATGACAGTGGAAAGGGTGATGATAGTTACAGATGACAGTGGGAAGAGGGTGATGATAGTTACAGATGACAGTGGGAAGAGGGTGATGATAGTTACAGATGACAGTGTGAAGAAGGGGTGATGATAGTTACAGATGACAGTGGGACATGATGAATGACAGTGGGAAGATGATGATAGTTACAGATGACAGTGGGAAGAGGTGATGATAGTTACAGATGACAGTGGGAAGAGGGTGATGATAGTTACAGATGACAGTGGGAAGAAAGTGATGATAGTTACAGATGACAGTGGAAGAAAGGTGATGATAGTTACAGAGACAGTGGGATGATGATAGTTATAGATGACAGTGGGAGATGACAGTGGGAAGAGGGTGATGATAGTTACAGATGACAGTGGGAAGAGGTGATGATAGTTACAGATGACAGTGGGAAGAGGGTGATGATAGTTACAGATGACAGTGGGAAGAGGGTGATGATAGTTACAGATGACAGTGGGAAGAGGGTGATGATAGTTACAGATGACAGTGGAAGAGGGTGATGATAGTTACAGATGACAGTGGGAAGAGGGTGATGATGATAGTACAGATGACAGTGGGAAGAGGTGATGATAGTTACAGATGACAGTGGGAAAGGGTGATGATAGTTACAGATGACAGTGGGAAGAGGGTGATGATAGTTACAGATGACAGTGGGAAGAGGGTGATGATAGTTACAGATGACAGTGGATAGGGTGATGATAGTTACAGATGACAGTGGGAAGAGGGGTGATGATAGTTACAGATGACAGTGGGAAGAGGGTGATGATAGTTACAGATGACAGTGGGAAGCGGGTGATGATAGTTACAGATGACAGTGGGAAGAGGGTGATGATAGTTACAGATGACAGTGGGAAGAGGGGTGATGATAGTTACAGATGACAGTGGGAAGAGGGTGATGATAGTTACAGATGACAGTGGGAAGAGGGTGATGATAGTTACAGATGACAGTGGGACAGGGTGATGATAGTTACAGATGACAGTGGGAAGAGGGTGATGATAGTTACAGATGACAGTGGGAAGAGGGTGATGATAGTTACAGATGACAGTGGGAAGAAGGGTGATGATAGTTACAGATGACAGTGGGAAGAGATGATAGTTACAGATGACAGTGGGAAGAGGGTGATAGTTACAGAGTTGGGGAAGAGGGTGATGATAGTGTGACAGTGAGCAGAGGGATGACAGATGACAGTGAGCAGTGATATAGTTACAGATGACAGTGGGAAGCGGGTGATGATAGTTGCAGATGACTGTGTGGGAAGCAGGTGATGATAGTTACAGAGGATAGTCAGCAGAGGGTGATGATAGTTACAGATGACAGTAGGAAGCGGGTGATGATAATTACAGATGACCCCAGCACTCTGATTCCCTTGCCTCTTTTAATACTGGCATTAAAACTCGTCTTTTCTCTCATTAACAGGTCTGGTTGTGGCGTGTTTATTCAAACAACATGCACTTTTGCGCATGTGTGATGTATTTGATTAGTGTGAAAGTCAATGTATGCGTTACTGCAGAGAAAATGTACACTAGTGTGTGTTTTATGCATAGTTTGTTGTTCATTGATATTAAATGTTGACTAAAAACGTGCGTATTGAATAAACATATTGATTTTAATATTGTAATCATTATTACCCTCATCATCACCATCATCATCATCATCACCACTGTAAGCACTTAGGGCAGCTGATTGCAGGAATCTTGTGAGAGATACTATAACAGATAACAGGGAGTGATTTCATTTGTCGATTTCAGTGTGTTGCTCAATTTCATGACCAACATTGCAAGTGTCTGTATCTCTCAGGCTTGGCATGTGTTGTGATTGGAGGTGAAGAATGTAGCCCTTAGCTGTGTGTGGTCTTGGACTACAAACTCGTGGCATCATTATCATCATTCTTGTCTCTTGTTATTGAAGAGTGGAAAATCGGGTTTTTTTTTCGTGGCCCTTCATATTTTTGTGTGTTTTCCTGCTTTCAGGATTACATCATTTTCAATTTCATTCCACGTCCACAATCTAAAGTCAGAATCTCTGGAATCAGTGAATTCAAAAGAACAGTTTTTGGGGGGGATGTAGTGGTGGTCTCACACCACAAGGGATTGGCTCATTCAGTCTGGCTCAGAACAAAGGCATCACCGTCATCAGAAATGGGATCTGTAGATGGTAACTGCTGTGAGATGGGTTTGTAATAGGTGGTGTCCCTCTATTCTACACAAAGACATTATTACTGCCAGAAGGGGACTTCATAGGTGGCATCCCACTACTCCACACAAAGACATTACTATTGCTGTAAAGAAATTGTTTCAAAAATGGGGTTCAACAGCTAGTGCTCAGCATAAATGGAATCAGAAAAGATACCACTGTAGTAACTCAGCAGGCTTCCTTTGGTGGGTGGTCTGACGATGACTTGACACTAGTAGGTCCTTTCCTGCAGCAAAGAAATGGAACGCATCTTCCATTCTTCAGAACTGCTGCCGCTAATTGATAGTGCCACATGGCGGGAGAGCAGAATAAAAAGCACATCTCCTGGGTATGTTATCAAAAGATCTGCACTGCTGTGACATCAGGACCTTGTCTCGGCCTTACCTGTGTGGACCAAAAGGAGAGGAGAGAGAGCAATACAGTTGGCACAGGCTTGGCAAGAATACCAGAAAGGTAGCTGTCCTTAATTGTCTGACTGCCTTGAGGTTCCACCCACTCTAGATTTTCTGTGTTTTTTTTTTTTTCCCTTACAAGCTGAGACGTGGTTCATGAATGCCAGAGTGCCACCACAAAAAGATATGATATTTATATTTTCCGACAGTGGAAAAAAACAGGATGCTCATACTGCTTAGCAAGCCATGCAGTGAATCACCCAAAAGGTGATAAAGTTCCCAATGTGCACTTGTGGCATGCTTCTTGGTTTGAAAAATCTGGAATGCAAGGAAATACATGCCATTAGCAGTAAGCTGCCAAGTAACTGGAGAATCCACATCTCGTGTGTGTCAGTGAGTGAGTGAGTGAGTGAGTGACTGTGTGTGTGTGTGTATATGTGAGTGTGTGTGTGTGAGAGCATGTGCATGTGTGTACGTGTGTGTGTGTGTGTGTGTGTGTGTGTGTGTGTGTGTGTGTGTGTATGTGTGTGTGTGTGTGTGTATGTGCGCGACTCTCACCGAGAGAGAGAGTGTGTGTTTGTGTGTGTGTGTTTGTATGTGTGTGTGTGTGTGTTTGTGTGTGCGCGTGTATGCAAGGTCATGTGCGCATGTATGTACTGTAATTGTAAACAATAAGGAGAATCATAGATAGAAATTAATATATATTTCTGTAAAAACTGAAACAAGCCAGGAGGATTGATATCTACTAAAACAAAAGATCTCCAGACACATATGAATTCAATGATAAATTCAAATGTATTTTTCAAAGCTGACAGTTTCGCAGTTTGCTTTACACATCTGATCTTGAAGCATTTCATCACATTCAGTTATGCTCTCTCTCTCTCTCTCTCTCTCTCTCTCTCTGGCACATGTCTACTTATCATCATTTATCATCAGTTCCATTCATTTTCAAACTCAACATCTTTATCAAACATCATAAGGCCATGTATTGACATACTCCCTCGCACACACACACACGTCTAGTTACAAACATTGCCACTTATAGAAAACACTATATGGCAGCCAACATGGTGTAAAGACAGTCACACATTTAAGGTTCATCCAATCTCATAAATCTACTTGAGAGTTACAGCTTGGTATGGAGATGTACGTACAGTCAATTTCATTACTACCTCAAACATATCAGTCTGCTCTTTAATACTAATACTCACACACACCCAGTCTGATTTTTCACACTAATAATTTATTCTTTGTATTAAACATAGTCATGTAAGCTGTAAACCATCTTTATAACTGCAGAACTAAATATACCCTGACTTAAATGTGGAATGATTACATAACAGACATTAGACACATCCATTTCTGTTGATAAGCATTAAAGAAACCTGTCTAATTAGACAGACACAAATAAAATTTTAATCCAAAGATCGGAAACAGAGGATGAGCAGTAGCTTAGCCTGACAGAAACAGGGTTTAGCAAAGAGTCTGCCTGACAATGATAACACAATCTGGATTTAGTAATCAATGATTAAGGACCTAGCTTGGTGACACATTTTCTCTTAAATACCTCAACACCCACCCCCCCAAAAAAACAAACAAACAAAAACCCCTATGTAAATGATTCTAGGAATGATGTGCCTCATCCTGCTGAATAAATGAGGGCAATGGGGTATCCCTAAAATCAGTTCATGCTTCATGGGTGTTGAGATGCCAGAGACACTACACTGAGATCAGTTTGTGAACCACTATCACTTCTGCTGGCAATAAGGTAAGGGAGACAACTCTTCTGCCATTGGAACAGCAAAAATCCAAGGTGGAGAGAAAGAGGAACATACATCTTCAAAAAATACATTGATCCATTCGTGAGCCCATTTTCAACGGTGGAATTCCTGGATAGGCGAGACAAAATCAGAGAAATACTATTACTAATGTGTCTTAAACTGATCTCCACAACAGTTTTAGAACATCCCCCAAAGAAGAATTTTCTCCAGCAGAAGAACTCTCCTGCTCGACTTGTCTTACAGTCTATCATCATTTTTCATATTTTTTTTTTATGTTCACCTGAATACCATCACTTGTTTCAAGTTTTAATCATCATGGCTGAACCTGACTACACAGAGCTTTATCAGGACTGTGTAATTCACACAAGAAAGTTGCATGAAAAACAAGTCAGACCATCAACCCCCCCACCATATCCTGAAAAGGAAACAAAAACAAAAATGTCAGTATGACGCGGTAGCTAAACTACCGACATTCATGGCTTATAACATTAGGCTGTGTTGAGAAGGCCAGACACCGCCTTCAGTTTTACACTCCCAAATAAAAAAAAAAAGTAAAAGGTAAATAAAAACATTTCAGTGCCACCAAAAATAAACTAAAAGAAAAAGGCCATTTGAGCAAACACAACACCCCCCCCCCCCCAAAAAACAAAAAAACAAACAAAAAAAACCCCGCCACAGAATGAATGATCAGTGTCCACTAAGCACATTGTTAACAAATTTCATTACCTAACTGCCAGTAACAACAAAAAAACTGCCTCGTCATCTCATTAACTGCTGTAAAAGAGAAAAGAAGTTTATGTGAGTCTTCAGAACAAAGAAAAGAGAATGGTCCACTACGGGAAAAAAAAAACCCAGTAGATGACAGTGAATCATCATCATCATAGACTGATTTCTGTCAAATGATTTTTTTTTTCTATAACAACATTTACATGTGAACTGCAAACTGGCGATCAGTATCAATCGTCTGTTTTCTTTCGGTGTGCTGTCCCATGGCCACACTTTCTCAGTGCCATGCTTTCTACTCTGCCCATTATGGCTCCCCCACACACTCAAGTCACAGTCAGCCTTGTTTTGTCACAGTCAACAAGCACCAGATCACGAGATGTTATCAGTATCATTATCAGGTCATCTTGGAGCAACCTTCCAGAACAGCCATTCACTGCTGTTGATACGTTTGCACAGACAAAAAAAAAAAAAAAAAAAAAAAAAAATCCATACAAAGCATTCAAATCCACCTTCTAAAAATCCACCAGAATTCAATTAAAATCTATCTTCCATAAAATCTTGGATCAGAAATGTGCACCTTTTACGAGCGTTGACTTTGACTGTTCTGGTTTTAAGTACACTAACAGTTGTTCTATATTAAGCATCCAATAGCAAAATACTTTACCTGTTAGTGATTTCAAAGCAAAAGGGTATCCATCTGATCATCTTTTCAAGATTGCTGTGTACTTCAAGAGATTGTGAAAAGTGAAACTGCTACTACTGTCACAAGGTTTCTCTCTCTTGAAACTCAACTAGACAGAGCAGCTATCAACATCCAAGGTAGATGGATTTTCTGTGCCATGAGACAGGCCAAGAATTATCTGCCAACAAGGAGTAGTGGAGCATATATAATATGAATAACTTGATCATGTTGGATGTTCACAAGTCAAGGACATACATACCTCCTGACCTTATCTTTAGTTTATGGCCATCACCTTTGAGTGTTCACAGCATCGCCCAGAAAGAAATGTTTGGTAACTTTCACATTCACAGAATGTCCCAAGCTGCGGTGCCTGTGAAGGTGCTAAGCACTCATAGCAGACATCACTCCCATAAGTTCAAAAAAAAAAAAAAAAATGAAATGTCATAGAGCCTATGTTACCCTTACTTGAAGACTTATTTGAAAAAAGAAAACAAGAACAACAACAAAAAACCCCTAACAACAACAACAAAAAACATGCAAAAGACCACAGTTAGTATCACAAAACAAACGACATATCAACTGAAGCTTTTTGCCACAGGGATGGAGCAAATGGGATCATGCTTTTCCATGGTGCAGAGACATTTTTAACAGAACTGAATTTAGCTACCACCTGTCAAATATGTCAAGGAGAGACATCACACAAGTTTGGGAAGATGTGACTGCTTTTAACGCTGCATCGACAATCACACAGAAAGAGTGTGGGGACCATGACATCTTTTGAGGTTATTTATCAAAACTTGAACAGCTAGTGGTCAGTCTTGTATGACAATTGTAAACTTGAACAGCTAGTGGTCAGGCTTGTTTGACCATTGTAAACTTGAACAGTAAGTGGTCAGGCTTGTTTGATCATTATAAACTTGAACAGCTAGTGGTCAGGATTGTTTGATCATTGTAAACTTGGAATAGCTAGTGGTCAGGCTTGTTTGACCATTGTAAACTTGAAGAGCTAGTGGTCAGGCTTGTTTGACCATTGTAAATTTGAACAACTAGTCATCAGGCTTGTTTGACCATTGTAAATTTGAACAACTAATCATCAGGCTTGTTTGACCATTGTAAATTACCATGTTGCCTCATGGTGAGTTGCAAACTGGTTCTCTGTCAAGCTTTCACCTGAAATTTCTATCTTGTAAAAGTTGCATATGCGTGTGTATGAGTGTGAGTATAACCCTTAGAATCCTTTGGTCCATACAAAGTTTACCTCCTCCTTCCTTCCCTCCACTGCCCATTCCTAATATTCTAAGAGAGTAACATGCCCCTGTCTGTGTGTGACCTCTCCCTCTGTGAACCACTAAAACCTTACAAGTTCTGTCAGTTTTTCTCAGCCAATAGCCAGTCAACTAATCAGTTACGAAATGGGGTTTATACCCTGCTCACATACACTCACACGAGATCTTCATCCGCTGAGAAGATTCTTGAATCCATGTATATATGTTAGTTGTTACGGAAACTTGTTTTCAGGCTGACATGATCTATTGACAGAGCTCTCCTTCCAAATTTGTTCTCCTTTGGAAATCTACTGATTCTACAAGCAATATCATATGTGAATTGGTTGGTCTTCGACATTATGGTATGGTATACTCTGTCTTCATTTTTTTTCTTAGTTGTACTGACCGTGATTGTGGTTAATTGGTGATTTGAGTCAGATCACTCCATTTTGTCCCCACTCCCTCTAGAGCGCAGTGTTTTTGTGTGAAAGCGAGTTTCATGAATTTGAGTTCCTTTTATAATTGTGATTCACATGAATTTTATTCCATCACAAGCATCATACTTCAGACTTGCAAGTTGACCTCCATACGATTCTGATTCATGACAGCAATTTAACAGACAGTAATAATTCATGAGACAATCCATAACCATAAAAACGTGCACAGGTTAAGTTTGAGGGAAAAGTGTCAACAGAATAATCTGCATTCATGTAGTATTAATGCCAGTGGTTTTATCTGTAAAATAATATCAAATTTGTAATAATGAATGGCGCATAACAATATACATGTCCAGTAGAATTCTTTACTACTATTCCTATTATTACTACTACTATTTAAACCATTCTTAACACAAATGCCATCTATGACATAAAAAGAAATGACTGTAGCTGTACAACTGTAGATTCTGTTGTTTCTTCAACTGATAAGATTTTTTTTCTGAAAATAAAACACCATGTACACATTTTATGTGAAAGGATGCAGTTACCAATCCTTGCAAAGAAAAGACAATCATTTCTCAATTTCCACAAATATGACAGTTTAGCCAAATGTCAACAACAGTTAATACAAGTCGGGGATGGGGTATGGGCTAATGTCACTTGCTGCCATTCATGAGGTGAAAGAGATTCACCTATTTATTCGATATATGAACCATGATGAAGCCTGCAACAGAAAAAGACAGATTCCTTCTAATACATGACAGGTAAGCAGAGATGGTTGTTGTAAAGCATTTTAGGAAAGTATAGCCTCCAGTTTATTCACTATGAAGAGAGAGAAATAGAGTGAGGTCAGAAAAGAGGAGGGGACAAGGGCAGAGAAAAACAGGGAGTGTAGCGCAACAGAGAGCAAGTGTCAGAAGTTTTAGCAACTGCTTCCAGTCAAGATGATCTTGATGACATGAAGATGAAGAAAAGGAGAAGATGCTGTAAACTTTAAAAAAAATTGCCACAAACAGAAGATCATGGGACACAGTCTCACGGACTGCCTGGAGTCAGTGCTAGTCAAGTCATATTGCTTATATCCCAGCGACTGTACAGAGCCATATCGGGGCTGTCACCACAGCACTAAAAGTGAAAGGGCAGCCAGCTGATATCCATTACAACTGGCATCTTGAGTCGTTTCTTTTTTCAGCGCTGAAAGTGGCACAAACTGATTTCCATGGATGCCAGCCTCATGGGGTGCCTGTTGTCAGCACTGCAAATGCCACTAACTGGAGTCCATAGGGAAAAGCTTCATGGGCTGTCACCTACTGCCAGCACTGTGAGAAGCACAAGTTAGCTGCAGTCCATAAGCTGCCTGTTGCTACTTCTGAAAGAACCACAAGTTACCTGCAGACCAAGAGTTTCTGCTGTCAGCGCTGAAACTAAGGGTCACAGAACAGCTGAAATCCCATGAGCTGTCTGCTGCCAGCGCTGAAAGGGCCACAAAACAGCTGGAGTCCATGAGCTGTCTGTCAGCACTGAAAAGGCCATAAGTTAGCTGTAGTCAATAGGCTGTCTGCTGTCAGCACTGAAAGGGCCACAAAACAGCTGGAGTCTATAAACTGTCTGCTGTCAGCACTGAAAGGGCCACAAAACAGCTGGAGTCCACGAGCTGTCTGCTGGCTGTTAGCACTAAAAGGGCCATAAGTTAGCTGTAGTCCATGGGCTGTCTGCTGTCAGTGCTGAAAGGGCCATAAGTTAGCCGTAGTCCATGGGCTGTCTGCTGGCTGTCAGCGCTGAAAGGGCCATTAGTCAGCTGGTGTCCATGGGTTGTCTGCTGTTAGCGCTGAAAGGGCCATACTGTAGTCCATGAGCTGTCTGTTAGCGCTGAAAGGGCCATACTGTTAGCGCTGAAAGCTGAAAGGGCCATACTGTAGTCCCATGAGCTGTCTGTGAGAGCTGAAAGGGCCATAAGTTAGCTGTAATCGATGCTGTAATCGATGTCTACTGTCTGTGAGAGCTGAAAGGGCCATAAGTTAGCTGGTGTCCATGGCTTGTCTGCCGTCACTGGGCGCAGCCACCACCATGCTAAGAAGCCTGCAACACATGGAACAGTGTCATGACAATCCGTAACAACCAGTGCAACAATGTGTAACAACTTGCAAAACATTATGTAACAAACTGTACAACAAAGGGCAATGACTATCAACAGTGTAACGAAAAACAGCAACGTGTAAAGACAAAATACAGCAAAAACAACATACAGTAAGTAACCAGTATCATCAAGAACACTTTGGAATGCAATTCAAAATATTGGGAGTTTGTTCAGCACAAGTTCTAGAAACTTACCTACCGTGTTTTAGAACTGTGGTGATACATGTGTCACATGGACAAAAAAACACACAAGCAGTCCCTTTTTATTTTCAACAACTGTATCCATAATGACGTCAAGTTATGTTAAAACGATGGGAATTTACCAAAAGAGGCTCACATAGATTTCATATGTGAATCTTGACAAGGAAATATCTATTTCATATACGAATTTTCACAGGAACAAGAAAGAGCAATCACTATAAATACAGTGACAGAAATGTTGTCAGTGACGAATGAATCACAAGTCTGAATGATTCTGTGTTTAAAGCTGAAGCATTTATCTTCAGATCTGCTTCTGATGATTAATGACATTGTAAAGCTTGCACATGGTATTACAGCGCTGATGACTGTCAGGACCAGCTTTAAGAATCTTTCCTTGCTTTTTAGATACACAAACCCAAACATTTGTAAAAATGCATGACAAAACATTCCACACAAAAACATGTACTGGTAAAGAAAGAGTTCAGTCCTTGAGGTGATGGATCCCAGGCAAGTGCTGGCAGTTAAGTCTGAGATAAAAGAGCACTAGAAAAGAGTGGAGAATAGAGAAACAGAATACCATCATGGACAGGCATACACACTGCTAGGATTTTGTTTCGACTAGGACATCATTTGGGATTTTCAATGCATTCGAATGATGTGTTCTGACTTTCTCAATTCTGTACTACACTGAGTCTGCAAACCGATACAACTTTTAAACCCCAAAAAGTAACTGGCTTGTCCCTACAACTTTCACTTTCATTGTAAACTAAGGATGAACAGTTACATGCATTCATGCATGCCATCAGTCTGCACCAAACAAATAGCATAATGCTACATGTGCTTTGTGCAGCCACACAGAATATCATGATGAAATATTTCAGTACCAGCCAGTTAAGAGAAACTTAATATGTACATGAAATGTATCTATCAGTCTTTGCAATACAACAGAAGTAAACGGTAGGGATCTGACCGGCAAATCAAGTTAATATAACCCAACTTCCATTACAGCCAGAGATGTGCTACAAATAAAGGGTTTGATTTAAAAAAAAAAAAAAAAAAAAAAAAAAAAAAAAAAAAGAAAAAAAAAATATGACATAGAAATATAGCAGATTTTCTAAAATTATTAACTCAGTTTCAACTGAATATACAGACACTGACATCTTTTGACTTGCAACCCTGAGTAGCCTGCAATACACTTGGAAAACATTATTCAATTTGAAGTGTCTTTCCCCACATAATCACATCCAGTACACACACACACACACACACACACACACACACACACACACACACATGGATATGTACATACACACACACACACACAGGCACATGCTTGTGTGCATGCACATAAAGAACATCGATTCTACATAACATGCAGGCATATAAATGATACATACACATGCACAAAGCACAGAATGTTATTGCCTACAGTACACAGTTCAAGTCTGTCTGTAATTAAAAAAATGATCAGGACTAACCTGTCACTATTCCCCCCCCCCCCCCCCCCCCCATTTGCAAACTTCTACATGCCCTTCTTACCGTACGCAGACATACAGATTACACACACAGCAGTGATGCATAATCACTGCTTGAACAGGTACAACAAAAAATGGACTTCCAATGATATTTTATCCTTCATGTAAAGGGAAAAAGTGCTTGATACAAATGCTGACTTTGGCAGCTCATTCCTGTGCACTGCAACACCTGGACCTTGAAATGCTTGGTGTTTTCAGCTACTGTATCTTTAAACTTTTTTCTTCCCCTCTGTTGACTCCTTCAAGGCCATGTTTACAGATCATAATGAAGTGAGTTCGTTTTGTAGCAGACTGGCTGAGAAGGACCAAACCATCTTTGTATCGCCACAAGGTGGCAGTTCCTTGAGTATCCAAACTCCCGATTCATGTGTAATTTTCCTTTGGCCATTTCTGATCACAGGGTGAAAAGGCCTTGACCATCTTGTCTTCATTTCATGTTTAGGGGGAGAAGGATGAGGCTGAAGAAAAAGGAAAACTTGTTTTTGAAAAAAGGAAAAAAAAAAAAGAGGAAACCTTGTTTCTCTTTACTGGGCTATAACATGTGAAAATCAGATGTGTACAGAACACCTTCTTTCCCATCCCTTTTTAAGCTTACCTGTTGCTTGGTAAATGTTTCAATGTCATCTTCTTGGCCAATTCTGTCATTGATCCTGAAAGAAAAACAAATCATGTTTGATGTGTGAAGAATTTTAGGTGAGGTACAAATACACAATATGAATGTCATTAAGCTTGATTGTGTACACACACAACAAACATGTATGCAGTCATGCTTGCAAGCACTAACAAACACACACATGAGCTTGATCATGTATACACACAACAAACATGTATGCAGTCATGCTTGCAAGCACTTAAAACGCATACGAGCTTGATTGTGTATAGACACAATAAACATGTATGCAGTCATGCTTGCAAGCACTTACACACACATACACACACACATGAGCCTGATCATGTATACACACAACACACATGTATGCAGTCATGCTTGCAAGCACTTACACACACACACACACACACACACACACACACACACACACACACACACACACACACACAGTGACACACACACACACACACACACACACAAGCTTGATGGTGTATACACACAACAAACATGTATGCAGTCATGCTTGCAAGCACTCAAACACACACAGACACACACACACATACATACACACACACACTCAAACACACAGAGAAACAAACTACATCTATTAGTCTGCAGATCTCAGGCAATCCCACAGAATCAAGAGTGAGTGGAAAAGCTGCAGATTTAATGGTAAGTTCCTGGGGGCAAGAGACATTAAGGCAAATGACTCATATATCAACAATATAACAAGTCTGTAGATATGAATGATACTGTACAGCCTTCACAAGTCATGTTTCAAGCATATACACAAATTGTGTGTGTGTATCTAGAACAAGCTCTTGTTCCATCTTCTGTTTGCAGTGCTGTTCCTGAAACTGAAGGAAAAAAATGGGCTAGATTCATTGGTGGTAAACATCCTATAGTCGTAGGCTGAGACTTTCAAAGCACATATTCACTACCACAATACACTTACACACAAAATGCTGCGTGAACTGTCCAGTGCAGTGGTTAGACCTGGGAGAAAATAGACCTAAAACGTTCCACTCTGAGAACAGTTATGATGCCGTCATTACTCTCACTGTAACATGATATGAAGTTTAAAGGACAATAAATGCACCATATTATACAGTACTGTGTTAGAACACTTGGAAATTACACGTCTTCAACTGGAGAGTTTTGAAAGTGGAGAAAGCGTGCACTCTCACATCTGAAATGGTATACATATTGAGAACAGAAATGAAGAAGAAAGGGAAAGAACTGTTCATTTCATACGCCAAGGCCCATAAACATTCATCCAGAAACATGTTAAACAGTTGGATCACACGACTGGCATAAACAGATCCCAGTTCTCAACTCACAGCACAAGAACCGCCAGCATTCTCTCGAGATGTGTGTCTACTGCAAATAATGCATGCAGCTGGATAGTCAAATTTGTGCACAATTAATGTTAACCGTTGGACAAAAATGAAAAGACTTCAGTACCGTCAGATGTGGACAAATACGTGGTTAAGCAGGTGTAACTGTGTTACATGCCATCACTGAAGAAGTCTTTATGTAATTAGCACCTGACCTTTGACAGACGATGATTATTATAACTATCATGCCAAGCCATCACTCCTGAATGATCTGGCATCCAACCCACATTTGTCTCCCTTGAGAGGAACACTTAAGGCTAAATAAAGGCTGGTTGCCGCTGTGGCGAAGTGGTTAGCATCGCGGACTCCCGGCTGGGAGGTCGTGGGTTCGAATCCCATCAGAGTCATGTGGGTTTTTTCTGCCCCGACCAGCTCCTACCCAGAGTTGAGTTTGCTGCGGGCTCAGTTGGGAAGAAGACTGGGACCACACAGTCGAGTTTCATCCGCTTAATGGATGTGTTTCTGAGAGTGTTGCTCAAATTTACTGACCAGCACTGCAGGTGCCTGTATCTCTCGGGCCTGGTTGATGCCAGGATATATCATGAAAGGAAGCGTAGAGTACAGCCCTGTCATGTAGTCTCAGACCGAAATGGAAATCTGTAGCATCATCTTAATCATCCTCATCTCATCGATCAGCATGAACAAAGTCTCAAATTCTGTGGCTCTTTATGCCCTGCTCTCATGGTGACCTAAACATCGATGTCCTCTCCATGTCTTTGGTCTTGGTTTGGTTCCGTCGGTGTCACTGGTCGGTGAGTCAATGGGGGCTGTTGTTGGACGGACGTGGGTGGTGCCCTCCGGAGGGAGAGCTCACTCATGCCGGCTCCGCGACAAAGCAATTATTGTCGTCAGTAGGGGGCTTAGTAGGTGGTGTCCTGCGTATGTTAGATCAGAAAACAGGCGCCACTGAACACCACCAAAGTGACTTGGCAGCAGTGCAGTGTCTCCTCCAGTGGGTTGCCTCTTGACGACTTGACACTGACTGCTCCCTGTGGATTGTCGGTGCCGGGCTGCGGCGGGGCCAACTGGGCTGTGGCTGTGGACGGGGTGTTGGAATGAGCGGTGTGGGTGCACTGCCTCTGAGGTGACGCAGAGGTTGGGACAGCGAAACAAACAAAACAAAACAAATACAGGCTGGTTTCTTGTGCACACCTTCACGGAATTTTCATCACCAGTGCTTTTCGTGAAATAATTTGAATTAGTCACATTCCATATACAAGCAAGTATGCAAGATTGAAATCTTTGCTGAAAACTCTCTTCACACGGACTTGCTGGTACCATCTTTCCCCAGGAATGGTATCATGAATGATCAATATTTGTATCTTTCAGCAAAGTTTGGTTTTGCTAGTATTCACAACTGCCTTGAAAAAGTCAAATGTTTATACACTCACATATATGAATACAAAATTGGGTGTCACTGGGTACAAGAGAGGACCCCCCCCCCCCCCAAAAAAAAAACCCAAAACAAACCAAAAAACAAGGGGGAGGGGGGGTTGGGTGTGGAGACGTGGTTAGAAAGGCAGGGGAAAAGTCTTTCAGCAGATTTTAATGGTCTTGCCATGTCTGCGCCAGACCCCGAAAAAGATGATTTGTCTGAAAGGAGGAAGACCCCCCACCCCCCCCCCTCCCTTGCCTGCAAACTAAACATGCTCAAGACCATTCTGAAAACCTGTGACTCACCTCGCTGCACCATCAGACAGCCGGCCATCCGTGCCACCTGCAGGACCTGGGCCAGCCTCTCCATGGCCACATCCACCACGCCCTCCCTCCTCGCCCCCACCCCCCTCTCCCTGAGGCAGGACCTGGATGTGCTGCAGGAGGCTGGAGAGCTGGGTCACCAGGCACATGGCGTCTGTCACACTCAGTAGGCACTGGGACAGGCTGCTGGAACGGCAGAAATCCACGCTCTGCAGCACCCCCAGGTGCAGCTTGGACAGCAGCACGCTCATTGTCTGGGTCAGCGCATCTTTGCTCAGTTTCCCACCTTTGCTGCCCTTCTCTGAGGCCGAGGCGGTGCACAGCAGATGTCTGCAGACAACAGGCCCTAAGACACACCAGGCTAGCAGACCTGGGATTGGGGAGGAGCAGGTGCCATGGATGGCTACCTGTCGGATGGATTCACAGCACAAGGTGCAGTCGGACGTGACCCAGGATGTGACATGCTCCAACAAGCTGAGTGGTGGGACAGATTCTGGAGCTGAAAGCATATCACAGTGTGTGCAACAAGCAAAGAGACATAACACCAACTATTTACTGTGCCAGTTCACAACAGTTATCATAGATTGGTGACCGGGATATATATATGTGTGTGTGTGTGTGTGTGTGTGTGTGTGAGTGTCTGTCTCTCTCTCTGTGTGTCTCAGTCTTTCTCTGTGTGTGTCTGTATCTGTGTGTGTCTGTAAGTGTGTGTGTGTCTGTAAGTGTGTGTGTGTCTGTGAGTAAGTGTGTGTGTGTGTACATATGTGTGAGCATGTGTATGTACTTGCATATGTGCCCTGGCAAGCGCCAATCCAGTGCTGAATTTCAAAGTTTAGATGTGGACTACACATTCCACTTGCATGATTGTGTTAATAGATTACTTGTCCAACACCGAACATGTTAAAGAGCTGTTCTATACTAGACTATTTTACTTTATGAAACTAGATCACCTAGTAATGCTGTCTTGAAGATCTTGCTCCAAAATTGCTTTTGTTCTTCATTGTATGATCTTCTACTTCACAATTCAGGATAGCAGAGGTTAAGGAAAATGGATCACTCAACATGCTCTTGGTAATATTCAGGTTCACTGAAAGGAAGAAATAAATGCTTTTCTGTCTCGGAAATCATTTTATAGTTGGCGTAAATTTATACTCTCCATTCAGAAGAGAACATTTCAAAGTGGCCATAGCATTTAAAATTCACTGTACTACAGCAATGGATAAGTGAAATTTTGGACAATAAGACTGGTAAAATCTATTTCACAGTCTAGTCAGAACTAGCTAAGCGGGTCAAACAATCTAAGCTGATCTCCAAAGTTAGTTTCAAAAGTGAGGTGACTGCAGGCAGGAACTGAAATAAACTTTAAAAGAAAAATTACCATTCCGCCAGATGAAAGGGACAGACAAATTACATGACAAAACATGACGCGTTTCGACCTCTTTGGTCTTTTTTTTTTCAGGCAAGATGACCAACATTCAGGACAATGAAAACAAAGAACGTGCAATCACTTCTCTCCTCTAATTGGGCGCAAAATGGACGTTGATGAAAACTTCTCTTTTAAGTTTTAACACTAAAGAGCAATGCTTTGTTCTTATCTTTGAGAAAAGATTCCACAGTCCAGATAATGAGCTACAGCTGATCACAAATCAACTGGCTGTGTGAACAAGGCCACTGATTGTTGAGTTCAATTAGGAAACAAACTAAGGATTGTTGAAAGTATGCAATCTAGCTATGTGACCCATCAAGAAAGCCAGAACATACAATTCCAATCCAAAAATATGACTGCATTTGATCTGTACTGAAAATATGTATGAACCCTTCCCTAACAAACGAACTAGACAAACAAATGAAGAGCTTACAATTGAAGGTGAAGAGAGCGGTAACAGCTGTGGTGAAGTTGCACACGAAGAGTGGAGAGATGGTGGGCAGTTTATGGAAGGTGTTGGACGGGTCAGGGAACAGCAGGCAGTAATCTTCCACCAGACGACGACTGTCAGCAACAGGGACTCAGAACTGTGGCAGGCGCGTTCCTGTGGAAAGCATGACTGTCAAACACACTGGTTGCTATCAACCTTTGATCTAACACAAAGGGGACTCAGAACTGTGACAGGCGCGTTCCTGTGGAAAGCATGACTGTCAAACACACTGGTTGCTATCAACCTTTGATCTAACACAAAGGGGACTCAGAACTGTGGCAGGCGCGTTCCTGTGGAAAGCATGACTGTCAAACACACTGGTTGCTATCAACCTTTGATCTAATACAAAGGTTAGCATAATATCAACCTTTGATCTAATACAATGGTTAGTATAGTGTCCACCTTTGACCTAACACTGAAGCTGACAAACGGGAAAAAAGATCTGCCTTGCCTATGACACTCACTATCATCATTCCTCCTCGCCTTCTCAGAAGCTTCCAATCATACACCAAGGACTAAAGAGATATATGAATACGCCTGCTTCTTTGAGATACTTTAAATGATAGGGTTTCTATGAAGTTCTAGGAAGCCTACTTAAATTCATCAAAGCGCTATGAGTTTCCACATCAAACTTCAGAGAACACCAGCTTTATGAATATGCATTTGGAGACCATTTTTATAAAACTCTCACAGCTGTCCCTTCACGGAAATTTGATATGGCACGTGTAATGCTATTATGTTACAGAGTGTTTGCCACCATGAACTGAGTTTCAGTTTTGTTCTCATCATGGCCTCAAACAAGGCACAGCACTAACTGCAGCCAATCAGAACATTTCATATGTGGAAACAATGAAGCGTGTTCCAGTATTTATTTATATATTTTTTTTACAGGATGAAAACAAACTACTTTTTTCCTTTTTCCCTGGGAATGACTTTTCACATGAATATACTCCTTATAAATTTCACATACTTTCTCTTTCTCTCTCTTTCACACACACACACACACACACACACACACACACACACACACACACACACACACACACTTACACATACACACACACACACACCCCTCTTCTTTTTTTTTTGTTAATTTCAGATAAAATGTATAATCAAACCCCTAAATATTTACAAAAGTGCAGTGTGTATGACATTGTAGGATGGTGCACCTGCATCCAAATGGCAGCACAGTCCAGAACAGACATGCAGCTGACTGACAGGGCCATAGACACCATCTTGTTCAGCAAGGTGTTGGCCTGCTCGTCCCCCCTGCTGCCGAACATCAGCTGGAAAAGGCGGTACTTGTGTTTCTCCGGCGCAGCCTTGAAGCAGTCGCACAACAGCTCTAGCAGCTGCAGCTCTTGAAGGGCACTCAGCAGCTGGACAAGACAGGGACAGCGTCTGTTAGGGCTGGAAGTATCTACACGTCAACAAGGAAGAAGAAACACATTTTACTGACACACAACACACACACACACACTCTCTCTCTCTCTCTCTCACACACACACACACACACACACACACATACAAACACACACACACACACACACACACACGCACACACACACACACACACACACGCCACATTCCAAAAAGACATTTCTCGACTTCTATAATTCTGAAAAAGTTATTGATGAAGCTCCGCCGAAAAAACGTTGATTAATGAATCACAAGACAAAACATGACACGTTTCAACGTCTAAGGTCTTTTTCAGGCAAGATGCACGACACTCATAACAACGAAAATGAACAAGCAATCACTAAGCTTCATCCTATTCGGCGCAAGATGACAGTTGAATCTTTAATTCCACCAATCACCCCCGTTAACAGTCACAAGTTCATATATATATATATATATATATATATATATATATATATATATATATATGAACAAGAACAAAAACATTTCTGCTGTGGCTACAGTTACCATTGTCTTCAAATGCGCATCGGGTTAAATTTGAAAATCATTCTGATAAACGTACATTTTGTTTGTTTGTCAGAGCAGCTCATTCCTGTCAGACTACTTCAGTCACTACTACTGCTGCTAATTTCAGTAGTTTTCTGAACAGTTTCAGTAATGCTGCAGAACTGAAAATCTCATAGACACACACACACACACACACCCCCACACACACACAGAGTTGAACAGACTTCCTGTGTAGTCAGTTGCTGCAAATGAAATTTTTTTTTTCCATCAGAAAACAGGCAAAAAAATGCTTCTTCAAATTGCACTGAAGTCTGTGAAAGTGCTGGAGAGAAAAAAACAACAACAAAAAACAAAAAACCCCAAACAAATGGACAAAACAAAAACAATGAAATCTTGGAAGAAGGTCCCTTGTGGTGAGTGCTGTCACAGTGTCTAGTCAAAATTGATCCAGTCCCCCATGTTTTATGGGAAAAACTGTTGAGGTGAATTTTTCATTGTTTACTGAACTTACACAAGTCAACAGTAAAGTATGGGCTTTTTGTGGTAGTCGGCAGCAGCTCTGATTTGTTGACACGTTTCCTCTTTTTTTCCTTTTTTTTTTTGTGTGTGTGCATCTTTGTCCAATATTATTTCAGTTTTCATTACAAGTATGTAAAATGCCAGGCTACAGGTTTACGTATATGAACAACCGATTTTTTGTTGTCTGAGTCTGTTGATGAAGTCGATGACAGCATCTGGAGATCAGGTGATGATTATGAAAACAGTGGTCACACACCGATGATAACACATATGGCCATCAGGCAACGGTGGTGACAATGTCTGGCAGTAAGGCGATGATTATTGGCCAAAAGAAATAATAAGGACAATGCATCTTTTTTCCATGAGCATGAAGATAATAAAAATGCTACAATGTTTCATTCTGGTCAAAGACTACATAAAACAGCTTTCTACATTTCCTTTTATATCATGGCATAAACCAACCCATGAGATACTGACACCTGCAGTGTTTTGTGTGGAAATCTGAACAAGATTCGCAGAGATGATCCATAAAGTTTAGGAAACTTGACCAAAGGGTTCTAGTCTTCCCATCTGAGAACATGACACACTCAACCCAGGATTAGTAAAACACTTTACATACAAATGCCTCTGAAAGGATTTCATCCCCAAACCTCCCATCCCGCATCCCTGATGCTGATCATGTATAATGGCAGCTGATAATACTGATTAAATAGGCACCTGTTTAACTTTAAGATCTGATCTGAATTAGTTTCTACTGAGTATCTAGCAATTAAAGAGAAGCAATCCAAATCAATGTTTCTCATTCTCATGATAGCTTAACATGGATTGTGTCCCTTTATTCCCTTTTCAGCCACAAGACATGATTGCAAACAATATTCAGTTCACATTCTGCAGAATTGAATGTTTTATTTATAATATACTTGTGTCAAATCAAAGGATTCTTTCACTTAAAAAAAATTCTTTGTTATTCCTTTCTTTCCCCTGTGTGTGTGTGTGTGTGTGTGTGTGTGTGTGTGTGTGTGTGTGTGTGTGTGTGTGTGCGTGCGTGTGTGCTTACATGTGTATACGGGTGCAAGCATACACATGTTTTTATATCAATTCAACTGTTTACCACTCATAATTCACATTTTTGACTCATATGTATAACAAAATGAGTCTATGTAATGTGTGTTTCAGTCTGTGGGGGAGGGAGGGAGGGAGAGGGGGGGGGGGGGGGGGGGGGGGGGGAGAGAGAGAGAGAGAGAGAGAGAGAGAGAGAGAGTGCCTTTGAGTGTTTTAAGAGAGTGTGTGTCTGTTCATGGATAAACTTTAACTCACTCCCTACTGGTAATTCTGGAATTGAACATTCCTCTATATACTACATGTTTGTTTTTATTTTTCAGGAAATAATTAAAAAAAGCCCCACTATGCACACACTTGAAATTTAGACATAATCATTGTTTGATTAAATAAAGATAGCACAAAGTTTCAAAACTGAAACGTATTCTTTTATCCTGCAGAAAACAAAGGTTACTTTTCATAATAACGAGATATAATGTAGTTACAAATGCATGTCAGCGAAATTGTCTCTGAACTTGAGAGAAGGTCTATTTTCATCATAATTCAGTATAAATGATTAATTACATAGTGAAATACAGAATACAGATAGGTCATCTCTTGTGAAATATAATGAAAGCGTTCATTGTTTAATGGTGAATCAAGCATATAAAACCCCCATCAAGCAGCAAACATGACAGCCTTATTTGTTTCCACAATAAGAGAAAAAGTTACCAAATGATACCAATACTGCATAAATTTGCCTTAAAAAAATACAGAGATAAAAACAACTTTAATAATGTAATTAGAACAGGTGAAATCCAAAGAGAAAGCCACAAATAAAATAGATATCATGAGTTTTGAAGAGCTAGATGATGATGAACATTGGAACAAGTTTGGACTTTGATGCCTACATGAAGAAAGACAGAGGAAAACTGGCTTCCTTTGAGCTACGATGTGCTCACTGTCTATGCCCTGAAGGAGCCAAAAGCAGAACAGACACAGCTTTCCCTCCTTTCTCCTCCACCTCGACTCCATTCTCTCCCTGTTCCTTACCTCTTCACCTTTCATCAAACAAAATGGACATCTGCCTCTTTTCTATTTGTAATGTATGAAGGACATTTTTTGTAAAAACAAATATAGAAAAAAAAAGCTATGAGAGAAAAGGAAATTTGCTGCTGAAACACTGCTTAAACACAGCTTCAAAAAAGCGTTATTCTCAGTGAAAACTTTTCTGCAGGGTACAGTGCCCAGCAGACAGAAGAGACTGGAGAACATGGTCTGGAAGGTGTGGCTATCCTCTGCCTACGTAAGGAGAGCAACAGATAGAGAGACAAGGTACGAAAGACATCACTGGTGCCTGAACTAGGACAACAAGAGATAGAAATGATGGGACATCCCTTTAACTGTTCTTTTCCCTGTCCCAGTTGTGTTAGTCCTAGTCATTCATTGATCAGAATGCCAAGTTAGCTTGGTGGCGAGAGTTAATCTGCTGTTCATGGCAAGTTTGCTAACTTTCTTCATCGATTTGATAGTCGTAAACATTGTGCATTGTTTTATGTGTTTATATCAATAAACATTGTACATACATTGTTTGGTTGTGTATATACCATGGTCTTAATGAAAAAAAAAAAACAACCTGAAAACAACCATCATACACACACACAAAACTATATGATTTAACTCTATGGATCCCAGGACTTATTTGGAATTACTCTGTTTGAGATGCTGTCTTTCTCATATCTATAATGCTTTCAAATTTGGATTTTGATTTATCAAAATTGTACTTAAGATCTTGTGTAACATCAAAAATACATTGAATTTATTCACTATTTTCCTGTGCTCCTAGTTTCCTGTTTTAACCTAAGATCTTTGAACCACATACATAATAGGTCTCTGTGGTCAGGAGCGAGAGGCTTATTTTGACTGGTGAAAAAAAAAAAAAAAAATCTGGCAAATGTCACAAAGATATATATTTCACGCCTCAGAAATTTATTCATTTTAAACAAAGTCACTTAGACGAATCTTTGATAAATCTTTCAGTCATAAAAGAATCACCTTATCTATCTATACATGATACCAAAACAGTGGGGAATTTTCGTGACAAGCTGGCATCAAAATAGCTTCGCATGCTGGCCTGCAATCAAATACAAGACATCTTGGTATCCAGTTCAGATCAGAAGCCCATGATTAACTAATCTGAGTTGAACATGGTGGTGGAGCAGGGCAGGAAAATCAGTTGCTCTATCACGATACACAAGACCTGAGAAGCCAGCCAGTGTTCCCACTCAATCCACAATGGCAAGCCAGCAAATAGGCCAAAAGAACCCCCCTTCTGGACTGCCCTGCTTGAAAGTAGGCATGTCTGCCATGGAGGAGAAGGGTGGGGGAGAGGGGGGAAATGGGGTAGGAGGGGAGGGGAGGGGGAGGGGGAGGAAGAGAGAGAGAGAGAGAGAGAGGGGGGGGGGGGGGGGGGGGGGCTGAAAACAAAAGCTGGGAGTTCTGATGATGTGGATGTGGACAGCAACAAAGAGGGGGCAGAGGAAGAGTGGGGAGAAGCACCTGGGCAAAGCAGTATTCAGCTCGTAGTGTAAGAATGATAAAAAAGAATAACACGAATAAAGGAGGCATGGTGTAAACTCACAATCACCTCATACTGTTTACAATAACTTGTATAAGCTAAATACTATACTGCAGTAGCTAGCAATTTACCGACTAACTAGTGAGTCATAGAGTTAATCCATTTACAATACTTACTGAGGAGCCTTTTGGCCCTATTCTAGGGGAAAAAATTAACACAAACAGAACCACACACATCTTTATCTGCTCTCAAATCTTATGGATTTAAAAGCCAAAAACAGCAAACAAACAAAAAACACAGATTAACTCCAGTCCTGGAAAAAACATATACATACCTAAAAGAATTTCAAAAAACATTTCAAAGCTTCCTGTTATCTGGATGAACCCTGTGTACACACTGTCTGTATACGTGAAGTGTGTTTAAAAAGAAAACGCACACTCTACCTAAGACATTCAGTGAAATTTCACCATTTTCCCCCTCTGAATTTCTCTGAAATTAAGGAAGAGGACAACATCCTGAGGTAAACAACTTTCTGCAACAAAAATGTTCCACTACTGGGTTATGTTATAATTGCTAGTTCCAGCACAGGTATACATCAAACACAGTATAATGTCAAAAACCGTAAGGTAGGGAATTTTCATTTGCAGTTTTCTGTTTCACCTTTGACTCCTTGCACAGTTCTGAAGTGGACAAAGGTCTGACAGATTTCTCCAATGATTGTCTCTGGACCCCCAGTAAGCCCTGGTATGGCTGTCCCTTCCTGCGATGCCAGTGTAGACACTATGAACTGCAGCGCTTCTCTTGTACATTCAGGAAATCAAGGCGCTGTAAGCGCATCATGACACCAGATACTGAAGTCATTGGTTCTGCAATGGAACAAATTCAAAATGAAAAGCATGCACAGAAGTTCCAGAACTAGGCCAGCATTAGAAATGACTATCTTTGTAAAATTTGACTTAATACAACAAAACCTGTTTGAAGTCAATACAGATTAGTAATTTTGAAATAAATGAGAAGCATTCTTTAAAAATAACACAGACTGACGAAAGAAGATAAAACATTGTATGCACTGAAATAATATATAATAAATGAAGTTGCTCTCTTTCAGTCAGTTTTCAATAATATTAATAAGAATTAAAACTTTTACGTGAATCTAAAATTTATCATTTTTCTGTTCAAAGATGGTGAACTGCACTATGAACTTTCTCTGGCAACAGATTAAATTTGTGTGTAAAAGATTCAAGTTGCAAGACATGCTGTATCCTTTTTTGATGAATGACAGTACTGTTACATGTGCTCTTTGTGACAAATTCTTATAACTTTAAAAACTTAGAAAAGGCTAAAAAAAAAAACAAACACATAAAGCAAGACTTTTATTGCTTATAGTATTGTAAAATTACAAAATGAATTTGTTCTGGTAGTGTACACCTACAACCATGTTCTGCTACAAAGTTACAAATAAATAGTTTGTATGTTTAATACAACAGCCAACATATTTTTTCACAGCATGAAAACAATTTTTACAGCATGAAAAACAATCTTTTCAATATCGTAAACAAAAGATTTACACAAAAATAAGTCTCCAACATGTGTAATTGAGGATCTTTCTCATCATTACATACGTCTTGGATACAATAGCCTTTTCAATGTCCCTATCATGCACATAATTGTGACATGAGCATATAAGAGAGAGACACAGAGAGAGAGAGAGAGAGAGAGAGAGAGAGAGAGAGAGAGAGAGAGAGAGAGAGAGAGAGAGAAAGAAAGAAAGAAAAGAGAAATGAACACTGTTTTGGAACACCAAATTCAGTTGCAGTCATGCATTTGTGAGAAATAATAGTACCACAGAGCATTTTCCATCCAGAAACTTGATCCAGATATAGCGCTGAAGCTCCAGCAGAGCAGAAGAAAGAAAGAAAGAAAAACATACACATGCATGCATGCACAGACACACACACCAAACAGAACCCCCTAACAATCCTAAGTAATGAAACTAAACTGTTTTAATTAACAGAATAAAAATTTGCATTAACATCTTACTTCTGACAAAAGTAGAGGCAAAGCTTTCATCAATGGAATCAACTAATATGTAAAGTTGAATCACTGACAATTTTATTTCTCTGGTAACATAGACTGGTTATGATGAAAAATGAACCTATTTTACAAAACCAGACCCCCTTTGCACTAAGTTCAAATACACTCAGTATATGTACAGTACACCATTTCATTTTAATGGACACATTCACCTTACATCTAAAAAAAAAAAATCACTTCTATAATTATCTTATTATTACTATTATTTATTCATATAGTTATTTTTTTTATTATCATTTTAACCTGTGTTCCCCTTTTACCCAATTCCATTCCATACTTTTTATTGTTCACCCTGACCAAATTTTGCACCTAGGTCTCAGAGAAAAGTGACTGTCTGTCCATCATTGTATTTGATCTTGAATGTTGCTGCTGGTCTTGACTTTAGAAAGAAGACCCAATGAGCTGAAACGTTTCGTATTTGTTTCGTAATTTGTTTGTTCCTTTATTGGCAGCACAGTAATTCTGTTCTTGCCTTTGTCTTGATTCCAGATTCCACCTGCAATCATACCACTTTGAAATGTACACACATGGAGTTAAAAAAGAAAATATATGAAATGTTGATATACTACATTTTACACCAGACAAATAGGTGTTCATCACAGTATGCCATGATGATTCTGTTTTGGTTTCCCACTTTGATTATGACAAGAATAACCAAAAAGGTGCAGAATGTAACATGTAACTTTTGATCAAGAATGAAATACATTATGCAATATATTTAATAATGTTATGACTTATCCACTGGCAATCCAAACAGTGCTTGGGTCCAGGGGACGGTTAGGTCCCAGATGGAGAGAAGAGGCAAAGCCCATTGAGTGAGTAATGAGAGGTTGGGGGGAAAATGCACCCTGAAAGCTGAAGAAAATTCAACATTTAAAAGTCTTCTTTCTAAAAACAAATTAATTTTATGCCATTGTTACCTTTGATGAAAAAGCCTGCACAAGAGTATGGGGCTGTTCAGTATGCTTTAGAATAAATACATGTGCAATTTACATAAGTAACACAAATTATCTTTTGTTTTGGTCGCACACATGGAAAGTAAGAAACATTAGTTATTATCAACTAAATTACACTGAATCTAGTAGTATACTGATTTTTGGCCTTTTCAACTTCTTGTTGGAAATTTCACTATTTTCCTGATTAAGTTACAAAGTATGCATTATTTAATTATCAGACGGTACAAGTGTTTTATATGCTGTCTCTGTCAGAATTTTGTTCCCTTATCTTATCTTATTTTTTAGCCAGAGGAAACTTCAGCCTGGAGCACTTAAGTCCAAATTTACTTTACCAACTGCTTTGAGTTTTTGTTTGTTCTCTCTTTTTAAACTTATAATAGATGAACTTCAGACGACACGTTTAAAGATGACTGTCGTATCGAAAGTAGATTGCCATAAACAGAAATAGGTTCGCTACCAAACATAAACACGCCCACTCCTTCAACCCCCCCCCCCCCCCCCCCCCTCGCCTACCTCCCCCCCCCCCCCCCCCTTGCTCGGCCATATCCCTACCCCCACCACCACCCCTACTTGCTGTCCAACTTCAAACTCTGTTCTCTTTTTTTTTTTTTCCCCAAATCGCTGCGCACCCCGAGTATGACAGTGATGATCGGCGTTTCGACTGATGGTCATTTTTAGAAAACGAAGAAGAGAAGATTATTATTTGTGAACGTCCGCCATCATCTTCAGACACTTACGTCGATGGCCTCTATTTCAGCGCCTGCTTCTAGAAGTTTTTGATCCACCTAAATGTAGCTTCACTATTCTACCACAATCAGATTGTCACAACTGAATTCAAACTTTTACATACCAGTCTTTTTTTTTCCCTTTAAAAAAATTCGTTCGAGTGAAGTTCCCAGATCCCGCAAGCTTGGAGCATGCGTTCCCCTTTAGAATCGACTTTCGTCCCTTTTTTCTTTTTTTTCATGAGTAGGCTCCCTTGAATTAAGGACCTACTCCACAACTTTGTGAACATCTGGCAATGTAGTGAATACCCCCCCCCCCCCACCTTTTTTTTTTTTTTTTTCCCTACTCTTTACAGCATTTTCAGACTCGTAAAATATCTGATTACTTCCATACTAACTTCAAATGAATGCCATGTGACATGATACTCGTATAAGACTGACAAGAATGGTAAGAGGCAAAGATAAAGGTGTTATTCATGAAGTCCTCGACTGTGAATAGGTGATCCAACATGCCTACACAAATTGCTCTTTTGGTTATCATAATCTTTGTACTTATGTCCTTTTTCAAATTAAGCAAAGAGACTGCGTGTCACAGGATGTACTAAATGGAGTGACACATATTCACCACCGGAGGGCCCATCATTAAAAAATCAGGAATGCATTTAATAAAGTGGAAGAAGCAAACTCACCATGTGTACGTTTTGAATGGTACTGACGTAGTCATTATGAATGGAAACCAGCAATCAGTATATAAAAAGCACTGAAGGTAAACCAAAACGGCAGAGGGACAAAGAACAAGAAACCATAGCTGATGTGAACAGGACAAAAATACGAGACGAACACTGCCGTTGATAGTGTGTCGTCTTCTTCACCACTGTTACTCTTGGGGAAATTAACAAAACCGTGGGCGATCTCCACAAACAAATCTAAATAGTTTACGAATAATGATGTGTGTAAATAAAAAGGAAACTCTGGACGATAGAATAAATATTGGCCTTGATTTTATCAAGTACGTGAACATACGAGCTGTGAGTTCTTTCCAAGGAAAGAATCAACACCATTGCTAAAGATCTGCTCCTAACTTGGACATCAGACAAAGAACAGCTGAGGCCCATTTTTATTCTTCTTTCCTCTTAGTTCCGTGGAAAATCACAAGGACACCACACTGCATAACAGCTTACCAAGCCCCCCCCCCCCTCCCCCCCTCCCCAGGTCTGTCGGTTGTGTGCCAAGGCTTGAGTTCTTCCAAGGAAAGAATCAACACCATTGCTAAAGATCTGCTCCTAACTTGGACATCAGACAAAGAACAGCTGAGGCCCGTTTTTTATTCTTCTTTCCTCTTAGTTCCGTGGAAATCACAAGGACACCACACTGCATAACAGCTTACCAAGCCCCCCCCCCCCCCCCCCCCCCCCCAGGTCTGTCGGTTGTGTGCCAAGGCTTGAGTCTGCAAGTATTTTCCTATCTGCCACTCTGTGTCCCTCCTTCAACAGTTCCATGGAGGATCGTTTAAGCAAGGCTATTACATCTTGTTACGTACCTACATCTTTCCTGGGCTGATGTTTGTAGATCTGTGAATGATCCTGTGTACTGTCTGATGGTTTGACGTAATTGTTGATCGATGGCAAAATCAGTTTATCTGATGTTTGGTATCTTGCGGTAGCATTTCATTTCCATGACTTGGATTCTTCTTTCTGGATCCCCTGTGAGGGTGTATGTCTTGCTTGTGTTCAGGAAAACAGAATGAATACATCAGCGCAAACAGAAGCCTAACCTGTTTTTTTTTTTTCAGGAAGATGTTCTTGTCCTTCCGTACAGGTTTTAATCTGAACAATGTTGGGGTTGTTTTTTTTGCTGCCCTTGTCAGGATTTTCTGGTTTGGATCCTTCACTAGTCAGCGATGAGATGAATCCCAGAGACATGAAACGTTGAACAGTTTCTAGGTTTCTGACCATGGATAGTTATATCTGTATTGATGGTGAGCAAGGTACATGATGAAGAATAAAATGTACTGTTTAGAACATTAGGAACGAAAAGTGAAGTAATATTCGATTGCTCAAAAGTTCTGATCCAGAAGCTTTACTACATTATCGTGAGACGTCTTACTGAATAACAGCGTAATAGTAGACAAAGGGACATGGACTGCAGGATTCCCAAGCCGGCCAGCTGTCCGAAAGTTTTGAGGTGAAGACCGGAGTTCGGCAGGGGTACCTGCTGTCGCCGTTCCTCTTCCTCCTGTTCATCGACTGGATCATGAAGACCACTACAACAGGCAGGAACAACGGTATACAGTGGACACTCTGGACGCAGCTCGACGACCTTGACTTTGCTGAAGACCTGGCACTCCTGTCACAAAGCCGCAGCCAAATGCAGGACAAGACCACTCGCCCTGGAGATCACATCAGTCGGGACAGGGCTCAAGACAACAGGAACAAGACCGAGCTGATGAAAATCGATACCACTGTCACAGTTGGTGGAGAGCCCATCAGGGAGGTGGGAGTATTTCGTCTCTACCCGGGAAGCGTGGTTGACCAACAGGGAGGCACGGACCGAGACGTCACAGCCAGAATCGGCTAGGCAAAATCAGCCTTCGTCATGCTCAAGAACATCTGGGCATCTGGAAGAATCAGCATAAGAACCAAACTCCGCACCTTCAACTCCAATGTGAAGTCGATCCTGCTCTACGGATGCGAGATATGGCGGACAACACAGACGATGCAACGAAAGATTCAGACATTCTTCAACACCCGTCTGAGGCGCATCTACAAAATCCGATGGCAGGAGAAGATCCGAAACGAAAATCTGTGGGAGCTTGCGGGACAGGAACCAGTTGTCAAGCAGATACTGCGAAGGAAGTGGGGCTGGGTCGGACACACCCTCAGGAAGCCAGCGTCCAGCACCACACGCCAAGCCCTGACTTGGAATCCACAGGGAAGAGAGGAAGAGAGGCCGGCATCGCAACAGCTGGAGGCGAGACACTGAGGCGGAGCTGAAACAACAGGGGACCAACTGGACTGGAATGGCCAGAACAGCCCAGAACAGAGTGCGATGGCGAAGGGTCGTCGATGGCCTATGCTCCACTGGGAGCAATGGGCATAATAAATGAATGAAATGAGTAGATAAAAGCGTGACAAATACATTGTTAGACTCAGAAAATGCAATAGCGATCCACCTACCCTTCTCTTTAAAGATAAAGAAGGGAAGAAAGCCACACAGAATTCAAAACCTCATAAGCCTTAATGCACAAATGTTGAATGAGTTTTTAAAAAACCTGTTGTGATAAACTGTTGTGGCAGAGTCGATGACCCTGGTAAAGAGGTGTAACCTTGCTCGGCTGCTTTGGTAAACGGTTCGGTTCCCAGAACACAGTCACAGCAATGACTATTTTTTCAATAGCATAAAATTCAACAGGCAACAAGCAAACAGGTCTCCACGTTGGGCATTGCACTGCTGACCATTTATTTATGGTTCATTGTATTATTTTTATACGAAAGAAAAATGAACTGTTCTGCCTGGTCATATATAAACGGAGCGTTTCTGTGTTTGAGAGAGAGAGAGAGAGAGATGTGTGTTAAGTTCTGGTGTGAATGGTTCAGTATTAAGAGTCATAAAACATATCTATGAAAAAGCCGTGATTTGTTTTACATTGGGGGACAGTGTTCAGACACTTTTTCCAGTCCTCTACATGTGTCCACAAGGGGACATAACTTATAATCTGGGATATCTGCTTTGTACCCGAACGATTTGCAAAGTAATATATCCAGAGAAATGAATGGACTGCTTGGCCCAAAATGGAGATCTTTGCTGAGGTGAGCAATGAATAAAATGTTCCACTGAACACGTTTCGTTGTTGTGCTCAGATGATACAACTATTTGCGCATTATCAGTAGAATAGCTGCAAAACTTGTCAGATGATGTGTCTAATCATTGTGAAAACTGGGATTTAAGAATCAGTACACTAAAACAAAATTCTTTGTCTTCTCAATAGCTGAAATACAAAATATACCAAAATATTAAAATGAAAAAGATAATCAAATCGTCTTTGGGTTTTAGTATCGAGGTCTTTACTTTCTATTACAACTATAAAGTCAATGTCGGAAAAACAAACAAACAAAAAAAAAAACAATACAAAACAAAAGAAACACCCCCTCTTCCCCCCCCCCCCCCCCCCCCCGCAAAAAATAAACAACACAAAAAAGCAGCCGACTTTGTAACAAAGCATCAGGAGTTGTGCCTGATATTTTAAGAAACTGTAGGAAAAAGAATGTTACCATTTGACATTCAAGTAGAAGTTTTTTTCCCAGCAGATTGTTCCAAAGTTACTACATGGATGCAATATGGATGTGTCACTGTTTAAGCGTCGAATTTACAGCTTCATTTCTATAAGATTATAATGAAATTAAATTATCTGCACAGAACTGCATGGATTATGTGTACTGAGAAATCCATTCACAAGACATGATATAAAATTTGTTGTTCAAGCGTGTCAATCGCACGAATCAGTACCAAATTTTTAGTATTAAATGTTGCCTCTTACCTCAAGGCACGGAAAAAAAACAAACACAAATTACAATTTTTATCCTTCGTTAACACATCATTTAACAATCTTGCTTTAAGTGGGTTATGAACTCAGCAACCTCATATCAATACTTAGCAAAACTGATTGGAATGTAAGGTGACCCATCCACTAAAAGGTTATCACACACAGAATTTATTTTCCGACCTAAACGGTAAACAATTACAAATCGATTATGAATTACACAAAAGCAAGTTCTCCCTTTGAAAATGATTTTGGAAGCTTACCAGATACATCAGGCTGTGTACTTTGTAAGGTTCAGGATGCTGAATTACAAGTTTACTTTTCAAACAGGGAGAAATTCAAATATCCCTCATGAGGTAAAAGGCATCCTACAGGTTCCTATACAATGGCTCCAAATGCGGCCAGTTTAGGACCTCGGTATTTTTCGGTAGATATATGGTCTGCGGTCAGAATCATAGTCTGATGGTTATTCTTCAAGTCTAACATTCAAAGCAGTATGAGGGTCCTGCAGATTCATAGTTTTGTCTCTGTGTGTGACACTGGGTCCATTGGGATCGGAACTTTGTTCAAGTTGTTCTGGGCAGCACGTCGTGTGTTGCGATGACGTCGTGGTCGTTGGCCGGGCTCTGAATCTGAAAACATCCGTTGGGACTGGGTAAAAGTGACAGAAAACCTGGGAAGGAAACATTTTCCCCAAAAATTCCTTTTCTCCATGAGTTTTTTTTAAATTTTTTATTTTTTTAAATAACGGCTTTGGATTTCTGTAGTTGTATGAATGAAACTTACCCAAAAAAGCG
>JADBJO010000005.1:1627500-1640000 GCA_016801955.1 Conus betulinus | reverse complement strand
CACGTAAACGGTGTCAGTGGGCCTCCTTGATCCACAACTTGTGTCCAGCAGTCCAGTGTGTCCAGGAGTTGCGTTGTTCAGGAGCGTTCGGAAGTCAAGCCATAGTGCCTCCTGCAGATCAGCTTGTTTCCTTGTCAGTGAAAACTGGCGGATGTGTGGTGTAGCGTGTATGGACTAGTTCGCATGCAGTGAACCCTCCTAAAATGAAACTGAAACTGAAACAGTGACCAACCATGCTGTCTCTGATGACTACCTCCATCACCCTTGATCAGCATGTCGTTCAAAGTGACAGGCTGATAGCTAAGAAAGGCGACATCCACCCTGTCTTAAAGGCTGGTGCAGTTAGTTATGTGTAAATGGCGTTTTAGACTGACACAGGCTACCAGATGGAATGGGAAAAGAAATTCAGAAACACTATACCAAAGTACCACTGAAACTCCATACAGCTCGGCTCTGAACAGCCTTGTACACCCAATTCCACAATTGTTGCCTGGCACTGCACTTAGCCCCCCCCCCCCCTCTCCCTCCCCCTGAAGCAACAATCATCCCCGAAAAGGAAATGACATGCCATCTTTCACGCATACCAAAATAACCCAGTCTATGTAATCTATGTGATATAGGTAGCTTTTGCAATTCAATGATAGCATTTGCCCATATGAATCGAGAATATCTTGTAATTCAACGTTTTAGGACATTGTTGGCTTAGGCAGTCAATGAGAAATGTCGAAAGGCGCTTGATTTGTGTTTGACCGAGCCGCTGGCCATACTTGGAATCGATAAAAGTATAAACTTGATCATACTTTTTATTTGTTTTATTGTTATTACCTAAACAATAAAATTACCACTATATATCAAATGTAAATATACACGTGCAACAAGGTTTCACCAGCAAATCAAAATCCTAATACAAATGGAGAGCTCATAGCCAGCAAGAAATTCAGCTTCTGACTTTGAAAATAGATTCCATTCAATACTGTGATAATGGATGCAAGCTAAACACTTTTTTTAATTCAGATTGTTTTCACATATCTTTTATTTTACACTGCAGTTTGGTTGTGCTTTACCCTGTGATTGTAACGAAAGTGTATGTTCAGACACAGTATAAACTGCATGCAGTCATGTCAGTATTACAATGTGCTTGCTTTGGTATCTGCTCCTCCTTATGTTTAAAACCTCAGGAAACTTTCTATCTGTGTGTTCAGTTTATCTGCCTTATTTGCCAGTCAGTTACTTTATCTTTGCTTGTAGAAACCATCCACTGCCTTGCTAAGTTGTCGGTCAACTTTTCACCCCACCCCCCCCCTCCCCCTTATTTTCTCTTTCCTCGCTATTTAGTTTGTTTTTCGTATTGCATGCATGTACAGCAGCATACCAGGTTGTTCACATGTAAGAGTATGTTTTGAGTCTTTCACTGAGTAAACCGATAACACACACCCCCCGCTCTCCCCCCTCCCCCCCCCCCCCCCCACACACACACAAATAAGAGACAATTTGCCTTTTTGCCTCACATGTAATGAAGAATGGCCACCGAGGGACGAAGGGCAAAGGTTGGGTGGCACACGTGGGAGAGGAGAGAGGCATGCAGCTGTAATGTCAACAACAGCAGCTTGTTATGCAGAACCATCTACACAAGCTGCTGATCAAACGCATCATATTTCTGGGGGTGATTACCAAAGTTGAGGGGGTGGGAGTGGGGTGGGGGTAGGGTTGGGGGGGGGGGGGGGGGAAAGGGGGGAAGCGAGTAAGAAAACAGCGAGTGTCCCACAAGCGTGCTATGTCTTAGCTGAGATCCATTCCGTCATTGTAGCGGTATTTGTGATGTGCCTAACGGCAGGCACAAAAAAAAAAAAAAAAAAAAAAAAAAAAAAAGAAAGAAAGATCATGACATTTAGGACTGCACCCCCTTCCTTCTATCTCCTCATCTATTCTCACATATAATCTTTCCCAACTCCCGGCCTCTCTCTTTTTGCCCCATGTCATCGCACCAGAGTAGCATTCTGTCCTGACCTTGACCAGAGTAGGCCTGATTTGTCATCCTGTGGACTTCTGTTTAGTATTTGACATATTTCGAGAGTGATTTTCAATTCTGGATTTGGATTACTTCTCACCTGACAGACCGCGCACAGACAGTGTACGTGAATGGTAGGCAGTATTATTGGGGCCGGAATAGCTCAGTTGGTAGAGTGCCGGACTCGTAATCCAAGGGTTGCGGGTTCGAATCTCCTCCGCCGGGCCTTTTCGGTACAGGGGGATTTTTTTCCCTCGGAGTTAACATTAGTTCTGACTCCATTCCCCATACAGTCCTTCGAATGAGACTATAAACCGAGGTTCCGTGTGTGAAAGCACGCTTAACATCTTGCACACACGTAAAATCCCATCACCAACTTTCGGATGACACGTTACACATAGCATGCACCCTGCGTGAAAAAATGAAAGAATGAGGAAGTTAGGAAATCGAGTGAACGATATCGAACGATATTGACTGGATGACACGGGAAACGACTGAATGAAGCGCCAGCTGGCAGCTCTTCAGTCGGCACTACCCAGGTAGGCAGCCCGTTGTTTAAACGACGAGTGTGGATTGTAAAGCGCTTAGAGCTTGGTCTCCAGCCGAGAATACGCGCTATATAAGTATTCATTATTATTATTATTATCGTTATTATTATTATTATTATTATTATATCTGTCTTGAATTATATTCTGTCTTGAAATATTCACACCAACAGGGGTCGGTCTTGGGTCCAGTTCGTTTCGTACTGTATGCGGCTCAATATTTGATGTCATCTGCCGTGATGTACGTATGACAGTTTTGTTGCTGACACCCCAAGTTCGTCAGTCGGCGCCTCCACAGTTGAAATGGATGTTTTGACCTCATGGACACAGGAGTGCACGGCTTACTTGACGGTCTGGATGACTGTCGATCTGCAACTTCAAGATACTTAGACTGAACTGATGAAAATTACGCATCCCCCCCCCCCCCCCCCCCCCCCCAAATTTCTTCAATATACTTATCTTCCTAATTCTATTCTGATTAACGATACAACCATTGATTTTTTCTCTCTTCTGTTCGCAGTGTGTAGTGCAAATCTTCACCTGTCTGTTTTCTTTCAACTGCACACATTTCCAACTTCTGCAAAGTTGCTTTTCTCAAAAATGCATGGGATAAGTTCTATCCGCCAATATCTTTTTTGATGCAATCAAAATACTCATGTACGCATTTGTCCTCCTAAGGATAGGTTACTGTAATTCTTTTTGGGTCAGCTTCGCCAAATGTCTGTTAGACAGACTTCAACGAATCCAGAATAACAGTGCCAGACTTAAGCACCTAAACCTGATCGCGTTTCTCCCCCCTTCTTTCCTCTCTCCATTGGTTGCCTATTTCCGATCGAACAGACTACGAGGTCTCTACTCTTACTACTTTTTTTTTTGTCAGAGGCTCCGGTCCAGACTATGTTTCTCAACTCCTTCTGATCTATCCTCGTCTCGCTAACTTTCGCTGCAAAAAAGTATGTTAAAAAGAAATTTGGCGGGAGAGGGGAGGGGGCGGTTTAGATTTTTGTAAGTTCAGTCCTGATATCATTTAGTTGCAGATTATGGGGAGTCATCCAGTCCTCAGCAGCGCTCGAGACGTCAACACATCAATTTCAGCGATTGAGGCCGACTGATGATACACAACTTCTCAGGATGCTTCATATCAGAAATAAGACTGACGGACAAAGATCTTTTCTCTCTCCAAGCCCCAATGACATAGAACAGACTCCCTTACTTACAGCTTCTGACACTGGCTCCTTCGTCTCTTTTAAATCTGGCATTGAAATTAATCTCTTCTCTCGGATGTGACGTGTACGTCTGAAGTGTATGTACTCCTGAACACGTGTGACAAATTGGATTTAGCAAGTTTGCACGTATGTATGTATGAATGCCTTATAGTAGAGGAATGTGTATTTGGTATGTTTGTTGGTTTGTTTCTACATGTATGGTTTTTGCTAGTTTTTTTTTTTTTATGTGTGTATGTGCGATATGACTGTGGTCTATTATGTGTAGTGTGTGCATTGGATACATGTATAATTTTTTTTTTAATGGTAAACCACCCAGGACAGTTCTCTGAATACTTTGGTCTATAAGTATCCATTATAACAATAATAACAACACTAATCATAATAAAAAAAAAACAGCATTGATAATTATGATTATCATTATCATTGCTGTTGTTGTTTTTTGTCATTCTTTTTATTACTACTGTCCTGCCGCTTATTGATCCGCTGACCTCCAATTCAGAGGAAAAATAACCACACAGAGCTCCCACTGAGTAGTATTTTTTTGTTTTGCGCCTTTCCCTCAAACGCAAGTCTGTTAATTTTAAGTGATGAGCTTTTACAAGAGCGGATTTGGAAAGGTTGCTCCGCATTTTTTGTTCACGAAAATTGAAGACATTTGGGCTTGGATTCTTGATGCTTTTCTTTTGCACTTTCTGCTTCATCCTGTGAACCCACAAGCTTCTGGGACGGTGTCAAGTATTTCAAACTTGGGATAAATAAAGGAATACCTTTTGGTTCTTGTCGATTCTTCTTTTATTTTTAATCTCTTGTTACCGGCTGACATCGACAGTACCTTTTATTTGTCAAACTTTCAATTTTTAGACAAGTGTTGGTTTGACTTGGTTTGATTTTATTTAGTTTCTCAATTTTCCCCTCAACAGACGCTACTGTTTCTCTTTTTGTGACACTTATAGTCAGAAAGGTCCGCTGATCTCCACTACGAAGAAATAGTACTCATACAGAAGATTCACTGGAATAGAATTGCTTCATATATCCACTTCCCCCTCGACGCAGATATATAATTTTAAGCCAATGAGCACTTACCAGGATGTGCACCTTTGCTCCATTTTTTTCTGTGGAAATTAAAGTCATTTAGACCGCTGATTTCTTCTCCCTCTCTCTGTCTCTGTCTCCTAGAGAGAGAGAGAGAGAGAGAGAGAGAGAGAGAGAGAGAGAGAGAGAGAGAGAGAGAGAGAGAGAGAGAGAGAGAGAGAGAGATGCTTCACTTTCAACACAGGGGTTATGGGGCAAACATCAAAATCTATCCCGGTTAGAATGCATATCTTTAAAACAGCGAACTTTTTTCTTTTTTTTTTTTTTGAGGAAGGGAGCAAGAGAAGCAATCTTCTCCTGTGAGAACACCGTGATTTCAATTGTTCCTCCAAAGCGGACTTCCACAGGACCAGCAAACAACAGCTGTTTCGCGCTGATAAGAGCTCATAAGGTTTGCTACAAGGTCCTAATTACCTGCTGATGAGAAGTACTCCGCATCAGCAGACCACTTGTCACCCAATAATGAACATAGACAGCGCGCACGCGTGTACGTGTGTGTGTGTGTGTGTGTGTGTGTGTGTGTGTGTGTGTGTGTGTGTGTGTGTGTGTGTGTGTGTGTAACGTGCTTATATGAAGGTGTATGTGTATTCACAAGCGTAGGTAGCATTTATGTGCATGTGCATAAGAGAGGGAAGGAGAAGGGTTATGTAATCTGCTTCATTTGTTGGAAAAATTATGGAACACTTGAAATATACGCATCTCTCTCTCTCTCTCTAAGTCAAACACACACACACACACACACACACACACACACACACACACTCACATACTGACGCGCGCGCACACACACACACACACACACACACACACACACACACACACACACACACACACACACACTCACATACTGACGCGCGCACAAACACACACACACACACACACACACACACACACACACACACACACACACACACACACACAAAAATCAAAAGGGGAAAAATCAATCAATTAAAAGTCATATTTAATACAAAATCGGAGTGTGACAGATACATGATTGTGATGGTGACCGCTTTCCAAACATTCGATTTCTAAATCAGTTTTCACTGGACTCAGTAATAAACAATACAACAGTCCACAATGGGTGTGCAGAGAGAGAGAGAGAGAGAGAGAGAGAGAGAGAGAGAGAGAGAGAGAGAGAGAGAGAGAGAGAGAGAGGATAAGCATAACACAGCTAGTGACAACATTCTTTTTTTTTTGCAGTTGGGCACTCTTGCGACATCATTTAGTTATTCAACTCATACTTCAATAAGTCGTACACAACACATCTATTAAGATCGAAACACATTAAGAAACGCGATGCAAAATAAACACAGGCATAGATAACATAGAGCACACCAAAAATCATTAAGAAAAAAAAAACCCAAAAAGAAAACCCACCAAAGAACTGCCATAGAGAATGCATTCGACTGATTAACAGTATTAAGCAGTCTGATTAAACCAGTTGTGACCCAATGAAAAACATACGTAAATGGACGAGCTCCAGTCATTCAACATGAAGAGAGAGAGAGAGAGAGAGAGAGAGAGAGAGAGAGAGAGAGAGAGAGAGAGAGAGAGAGAATAAAGGAATGACAGTCCAACAACAAGGAACGTGAAAGTCTCCTATGTCAAGAAGCATTAAACGCAAACAAAATGCGAACACAACCCTCTCTAAATACAGCCCTGTTTACGCACGTTTTGTGATGTTCTTGGTGTGCTTGCGGGATGAATCATTTTCGCAAAGCGTTTCCCAGATTTGAAACATTTTTAGGTTAAGATGAAAACACCAAACTCATACATGTTCATCTCGGGGCAGACTGTACACATCTGACCGACGAGCGATCACAACCACGCTCACATTTAAGCGCAATAGACCAGCAAGTGAGACCGCGGCGGGACTCTATAATCACGTACTATGTACAGTGTGTGCGAAGTGACGATTGCCCATCGGGCATCTGAAGGGCCTGTTGATACCTGCGCTACTGCGATGGTTTTCGCTTTGCGTTAGACTGTGACTGTGTACATAGCGTAACGACTCTCTCCGCTAGCATTGACTCAACTTCCGTCGCCTGTGCTATTTTTGTCACCTCCTGCGGATTCTGAAGTGGTATGTTTACACGGAGGGCAAGTCTGCAATTGCACCGTTCGGAGTCGACCCATGGCGCACTGCAGTTGTCGCAGAAAGCCTTGAAACCACCGTGGCACTTTACTTTTAGTATTAAGCGAGCAAGTCTTCAATGAGATGGAGGCAACGGCACGCGTCCAGTTGTGTTATGACAACGGTCACCTGGTCAAACATGTTGCGTGCACGGCTAGGATCGATTGTTATGGCCTTGCATCGTGTCCCACTCACGGGGGCTGCTCATTCATGGTCAGTGATTTTGTGGGAACGATGGAACAGCTTGAGGACATGGCCTTTATCACGATCAAGTCAGCAGTAAGACCTGATGTATTGCAATAAAAGTATGTATGCAGCTACGTGTAGTCTATTTATGATGAAAATTCGTCTGTATGTTTTTAGACGGTCCAGAGTATTACCAATAAACAATAACAAGAAACTTGAACTTTAGAAGAAACCTACTGTTAGTAAGTTTTCGTTCAATAGATTTTTTTTGAAATATGTGTGATATTGAAATGCAACACACCACACGGTCCAATATATTTTTTAAAATTAATATTTCACTCAAATTGTTCCCTATCTGATATTTTACTAGCCGAATTGTACATTTTTATATTCCTTAGATTCACGTTCCTGCTCGCGCACATGACAACGTGAACAGATACTGAATGATAGCTATACATTTGTTCCCCTGATCATCATGAATAGATCTGTCCATGTCATTGTTATCATTATCAACACAATTATTGTAATAATAATAATACAAACAATGACAACAACGATGACCATAATGATAATAATGATAATATCATGATAATGATAATTACAATGATGATGATGATAATAATCATAATAACAAGTTAACAAAAAAAACAAGAAGAACAAACAACAACAACAACATTCCACTTATCATGAAGTCAACAAATCCTCAGTGAAAGGGATGAGTGGCGGCAGTTGTTGCATTACCTGTGCAGTGAGTTAAAACAGCTGCTGCAGTGAATGTACGTGATTCCATCCCGAAAAGCACACAACACTGGGCTTCAATAAAGCACGCCCTTTCCGAAATCCCACTGAAGGTCTTAGAGCAATGACAGTTCCAAATTCCTATTGCAAGTCGTAAAGGCAATATCGTTCCCAAATTCCCTCGGAATAGGCAACGCTATTTTCCGAATTCACAGTTGACGCCTGAAAGGCACTGTCATTCTCAAGTGCCGCGCTACAAAAACGTAAGGGCAACGCCATTCCCTAATCCCACTGGAGGTCTTAAGGGTAAAGTCATTTCAAATGATATGTTTCAGGGCAAGTCATTTCCAAATAAGACGTTAATGGCGATATCCTTCTCCGATTTCCTTTGAAAGTTTTAAAGGCAATTACAACTTGGAAGAAGAAATAAGTAAATCAAAGATTAATGAGTAAATAAAAAGATTAAACAGTAAATCAGCATTAAAAAGATTAAAAAAAAATTGTCACCTCCGAATTTCCACTGTAGGTCTAAAAGGCAACGTCACATCCGAATTCCCATTGAAAATCTTACAGACAATGTCATTCCTCACATCCCATTGAATCTTACATCATAATCGCCATGTCATTCCTAAAGAAGACGTTTTTTAAGCAATGTCACCCCCTCCCCTCCACCTCCCCCCCCATTTCCACTTAAAGTCTTAAACGCAGTGACGAAGAAGAAATAAGTAAAAGAAATAGGCAACATAAGAGAAACACATAAAGAAGAAAAGAAAAAAAAAAAAAGCATTGTCTCGGGCATGCTGACATTACGGGCAGAAAAGCGCTGACACCAAGGAGGGCATAAAACAAGGTGAAGACGTCATTTACGTCCAAGAAGATGCGAAATCCCCAGGAACTGGAGATAGCCCGTTCTATTGATCGTCTCCCAGAGAATGGGCATCAAAAGTGAAGCGTTCCTAGTTACACCCTAAAAGACCGGAATAACAGAAGCTGTCAATCAAAAAAAAAAAAAAAAAAAAAAACAAACAAACAAAAAAAAAAAAAAAAAAAAAAGCAGCATGCAAGAAGCTGTTCGGAAGGTGACATTTTCTGTGATTTTTTTCCCCCACCTTGCGAAATGGTAAGTTGGTTTTCTGTTTGCCTTTCTTTGTATCATAACTTGCGATCACTCTCTCTCTCTCTCTCTCTCTCTCTCTCTCTCTCTCTCTCTCTCTCTCTCTCTCTCTCTCTCTCCCCCCCCCCCCCCACACACAGAGGCCTACTCAGAGAGAGAGAGAGAGAGAGAGAGGGAGGGAGAGAGGGAGGGAGAGAGAGAGAGGAGAGAGAGAGAGAGAGAGAGAGGGAGGGAGGGAGAGAGAGAGAGGGAGGGGGGGAAGCGGGAGGGGGAGGGGGAGCGGGAGGAGAATCAACCCATTCTTTGGGCTGTCTTCGATTTATTTGCACTGCACGGCGAACAGAAACAGTGGGAGGGGAAAATCAGAAACCAACTTAGCCGTCCGACGTGGGAGCCAGGAGGAGGAGGAGGAATGGCGACAGACTGGAAGATCGGACAGGCAATGTAGCGGAAGCAGCCGCCCAGCCCCCTCCCCCGACCAGCCCCAGCCCCAGACAGGAGCCCCCGTGGGAAAGAATGCCCCGAAGAGAGACGCAATATGCGGCTGAGTTGCCAAACTTTTGTCCTAGGTCATACGTGGGTCGCAAAGTAATAATGCGTACCAAATGAGCGTGTGCAGCACAGCACTTTCTGTCTGTCGAGTGACATAGATTTGGGCTCAACATGTTTTTGAAGCTATTTCGCATGGGCTATCGTTTCATAATTGCACGATGTGGTCTAAAGCGGCGAAATGATAGTTCATGACATCGATGTCCAGTGAATGGCGGTGACTACAGTCGCTTGACAATTAAACAGAAGACGCAGCTCGACAGACCTGCGTCAAAACATATACATCTTGCAAAAACCTGGTTGCTGATCAACGGTCCACAGACCATTTGACGGCGGCAAGCAAGACTGAAGACCGAGAGACAAACAGGCGCCAGCACTCAGGCTGTGGGATTTCACTGACAATCTTGAGCTCCAGTCAGTCACAGTGCAGAACGACTGCTCACATCTGAATTCTTCTGCCCGGGACATTTTACTGTGTGATAGCCTTTCAGTGAAACAAAACTTCGCTTTGCAACTCCCCCCCCCCCTCACCCCCTGCTGCCCCCCCCCCCACCCCGCAGTTCCTTCACCCCCGCTTTCCTTTTTTCTTCGCTTTGAGGCAGTCGCGACTATATTACAAAACTTGCTTGAACGGGAAAGACAACAGTACTAATAACGAATGCAGCATATACAAACGCTAGGTTAGATGCAGCATCTGAGGCGCAGACCCTAAAAAGACTCGCTGCTATGAACTGCTAGCCATCACAACATGAAAATCACGGAAGCGACGCTAATCTTCAACATGAATCCACTTTGCATAGAACACATAGCGCATACTCTATTGTGTGCACCTCAATCCCAACATATCATGCTCTAGAAAAAAAAAAACAGAAAAAAGCCCCAAAGTATACAATCATTGCTCGTCCCGGTTGCGAGTTAAGCCATGTTGTATTGTAGTAGCCTTCAGTTCAATGGTCACCAAAGGGACAGTTTGGTTGTTCGACCGGATGCTAGCTGAATTAGCTAACCTGAAGATGTCATTACTGAGAACATTCAATTCCAACGTAAAATCAGCGCTACTCTACGGGTCAGAGACTTGGCGAATCACCACCACACCTCAACGAAGATCCAAACCTTCATCAATAAATGTGTCCGGCAGATCCTCCACTTGCGATGGTTCGACAGAGTGCCAAACACCGACCTGTGGACGAGGGCAAACCAACAGCCAATGGACGTCCAGGTCAGGAAGAGAAGTGGCGATGGGTCGGCCACACACTGCGGAAGGAGCCCTCTAGCATCACCAGGCAAGCGCTCGAGTGGAACTCGCAGGGCAAGAGGAGGCGAGGATGCCCAAGCAGACCTGGAGGAGGAGCTTGCTAAACGGGTTGAGAGCCTCCAGCCTGACCTGGTGGAAGATCAAGACCTGTGCCAGGGACAGACGGAGGTGGAAAGTTGCTGTTGAGGCCCTATGCTTCTCAATGAGGGAAGAGGACTAAGTCAAGTAAGTCAAAAAGATGTCATTAAAAGTCAGCACGGGGGACCGCACAGAAGGGTGGTGGCCCACCCTCTTGGAAGACCAAGGGGTGTGTTTTCTGTGGACTGTCCCTAAGATACTTCACACCAGTGCAACACATGATGGGACGCTACGAAGATCACTGCCAGAGTTTTTAGGATTTGGGCGTAGAGATAGGGGGATAGGGATGGGGGTGGTTTGGTGGGTGGATAGGAGTGGGGATGGGTTGGTGAACGGATGGGGAGGGGGGGGGGGGGGGGTAACTGCAGAGGTTCCAAGCTCCACACAGAAATATTTTATGCGGGTTGACTGGCGGGTGGAAGACAGGCCTGATTGATATGACGATCGTCTCTCGTCCTCCCGTCAATGAAAACAAAAGAAAATAAAGATAAAAAATGATCAAGAAAACGAAATCAAACCAAATAAGTAAGATCAAATTCCTGTTGGGTGCACATACAGCCTCTGCAGTTTTCAAAGTACCCTTATGCATGTGTAACACTGTGCTTGTTTGCATTTCGTACACACAGCAATTATTCCATTAAGAGATTTCCAGCGACCAAAGCATCGCTATCTGTTTTCCCTCTCAGATGCATGTTTTCTGTTTTTGTTTCTCATCCAGATTTCACGTGATCGTTTAATACATGATTCTCTTTGTGTTCAATGTGGTTTATGAATGTAGCCCTTTTTTGTGTGCCCGTTTCCTAAACACCACGCACGACGGTCCCTATGCAAGTCTCGGTAGTCTATATGGGCTATGTTCACATCCTGACGCAAGTTTGTATACCCGTTTTGTTCCAAAGCATGCCGATACCGGCATGGTGCATACATGCCTACCTGCACATATACTTTCAAATCATCTGAGAAGATCGCTCACGCGCGCGCGCGCACACGCACACACACACACACACACACACACACACACACACACACACACACACACACACACACACACACACAATGCGCGCGCGACACACACTTACGTGCACACACACACACACCACACACACACACACACACACACACACACACACACACACACACACACACACACACATGCGCGCGCTGAACCTTTACGTACTACGGGATACAACACACACTAACACACACACACAACTAACACATCACAACTACTGAAGCAAGACTCTCATGAGCATTCTGAAACAAAACAAAAAAAAATAACCAACTAACAACAACTAAACTAAACCAACATTCTACTGACTATTGCTAAGACATCGTTATCAAAAAATGAAAAAAACATTGAAGATGATAAACATTCTTGAATGTTGCTAACACATTGCTACTGAAGATAATGGTGTTATTGAAGATGACGAAGATGAATGTTGCTAACACATTGTTACTGAAGATGATGGTGTTATTGAGGATGACGAAGATGACTGTTGCTAACACATTGTTACT
>JADBJO010000005.1:1617500-1622500 GCA_016801955.1 Conus betulinus | reverse complement strand
TAAATGTGGGGTTGTAGAAATCCAGTAAAATGGAGGTTGCAGAAACCTTGTAAATGTGCGGGATTGTAGAAACCTAGCAAATGTGGAGTTTGTAGAAATCTTTTGTAAATGTGGGTGTTGTAACAACCTTGTAAATTAACGGGGGATGCAGACGATGATGGTAGAAGAAAGCCAGAAGGCAAATGCCTCCGACAGGACGTGCCTCTTGCTGTCGCTCCCTGTGACAGCTTCAGTCTCCAAAGATATCCACCAGAAGCCATTGCCATTCAATCACCACAGATCACAGATCCAGAGACACTCGCTGATCGTAACTATGTCATCCATAATACCTGTGGGGTTCCTGAACACTGCCAAATGTGCCAGAAATCCTTTGCACTCATTGGTAAGACGTTGAACTGCACGAAATGATCCATACTCTTGGTAACACATTGGAAGGCTTTTGCCAGTTACTAACACGCACTCACTGATGAAACACAAGAACATCCACGTCAACACACTGAGTAAAGGGAAAAAAAGAAAGAAAGGAAGAAAGAAAGAAAAAGAAAAAGCACCCGACAGATACAAGAAGACATCGTCACACCCAAGCTCAAAAAACTTCAGTTTGCATAGATTGTAAAAGTGTTGTCTGTCCAAGTGATGCCCCACGCTCAGTGAACGGAATTACGCAGATTACACACGTGCAACATTCATCTTCACACCGAGAGATCTGTGTCCGGTCCACACGCTAACACATTTGAAGAAAAAAGAAAAACGGAATAAAGAGACACATCAATCTCCGAAGTACAAACTGGTAAGGACAGTCCTGTATTTCGCCATATCTTTGGAATACACACTCGCATACACAGTTAAAACGATGTCTGTTGGAACAGCAAGTTTTCTAGTCATCATTTTGGGGGGGCTCTACGAATAACTGGAAAACGAACAAGAGAAAAGGGATAGCAGGGGTATGGGTCGTTATGCGAGAAGACACGAGGGACTAACTTTAAAGGTACGGCTCTCGTTTACTTTCTGCTGTCGTTCCAATCTTCTTCCTGTTCACGTGGAGTGTTTGTTACAGTCTGCCTCATCTCGAACATGGACAGGTCTTCCTGTTTCACACAAACTTAGAAAAAGACATCGTAGAGGTCATACTAATAAAGCACGTGTGGAATTATTCACGACGAAGTGGATGATGAAGTAGATGAGTGGCCCCTGACAGTGACATGCCGTGACTGAGCGTGCACCTTGTTGGGGTCAACTGCAAGTGACAGGCGCGTCAGAGCACATGGAAGGAGCGAAGAAGTAATTGCCGTCCAGTGAGTGCTGAATATTGTCAAACACACGCACGCACGTTCTCACGCACGCACGCACGCACACACGCACGCTCGCCCGTACGCGCGCGCGCGCGCAAACACCCACACACACACACCATGCTCGCGTGCGCACTCAACACACACACACACAACACACACACACACACACACACACACACACACACACACACACACACACACACACACACAACAAATTCAAGAACTTAGACACAAACAATAGTTCGATCGAGTACACCCACCTGAAGCAGATGCACACACATACATTCGTTCTCCATCACACACACACACACACACACACACACACACACACACACACACACACACACACACACACACACACACACACACACACACTTACTCTAACTATGCCTCCTATAATCACAGTCAAATAAGTTAAGATTTTGGACTAAATACAGGGAGAAATGTTTTCAGCTAGAGCTGATATACACATATCTTTTTGAATTTAAACTGCTATCCTTGAATTTCAGTTTAGCGTACGTTTTGTCAATCCAATCTGACTTTAAAAAAAAAAAAAAAAAAAAAAAGTACAGTAAGACGTTACTGAAATGGAAGCGACGTAGTTTCCAAAATGATGACATTTGGGGAGAGGGAGAACGGAGGGACGGGGGCGGGATGGGTGGGTGGGTGGTGGGGGTGGAGGGGTGGCGTAGAGGGAGGGGGGGAAGGGGGGGGGGGGGGGGATAAGAAAGCACTTCTTTTTGCCACACTTTTGACTGCACTGGTCGTTCAGCCGTTCAGGGGAGGGGGATCCGCGTGCCAGAATGCACACAGGGAACATGAGGGGCAAAGGTGCAGCTAGGCCCAAAGGAAGCTCCTGGTAATGAACATAACACGCTCAATCACATCCTCAACGGAAACCATACGGACACAGACACACCCTTTACTGCTTGAAGATAAGGAGACACGCTTACGTACAAGTAGTGAGAGAGACGTAACATGCATACATGTGGATAGAAAGATGTATGTAAAAGCACACACAGGCATACATACATACACGTTGATAAACAGAAGCATGCATGCATGTGTGAGAAGATAACATATACCTCCATGTAGAAAACACACACACATATACATGTAGCAAAAGTGACACATATACATGCAGATAAAGAGACACGCATTCATAAAGACAGATACGGCAACACACGTACATACATAAATATATACATACATACAGATACAAAAACACATGCATTTCATACTGATATAAAAGACACATAAACTTACATGCAGACACACTGACAAGCACACATACAAATTCGGAGACACATATACATGTTCATGCAGATACATACACACATATACTCGTTTTTTTTTTTTACATCATGTTCAATGAACTGGCGTTAAATCAAATATAACATCATACAGAAACAACAAAATGCAAACACGCACAAGCGCGTGCATACGGTGCATTCCATAGATACTACAGCTAATGCATGAACATTAGCTCGTGTAGGCACACGAAATACGCAAACACTGCACGCACACGCAAACGCTCGCATGCTCATACATAGAAACAGACATTTTCTTTCTCGTCTCTCTTTTTCTCTCTCTCTCTCTCTCTCTCACACACACACACACACACACACACACACACACACACACACACACACACACACACAACACACACTCCACAAACACTCTCTGTCTGTCTGTCTGTCTCTCTCTCTCTTTCTCTCTCTCTCTCTCTCTCTCTCTCTCACACACACACACACACACACACACACACACACACACACACACACACACAGATGCGCGCTCGCGTACGTAAGCATAGACAAACGAACAAACAAACAAACACACAAACATGTTCATACACTTAACTTTTTTCATGTTGTTTAGAGCACAGTCGACCGTGTAGGATCATATCATGTCTGTCAACTGATCAAAGTCAATTTCTTATATTGAAACACATAAAAACAAGAAAGAAGACAAAAAAAAAAAAAAAAAAAAAAAAAAAAAACATTAATCAGATATTTGAATATGTGAAAATTGTTTAAAAAATCTTTCTTCCGCAAAAAATCTTAAATCAGATGAAATAATTCCCTTTCAGGAGCTCATCAATCACATCTGGTGGAACATTTCTGACCAAGGTTTTCATAGTGTACACACACACGCACACAGACAGACACAGACAGACAAAGAGACACACACACACACACACGCACACACACACACACACACACACACACACACACACACACACACACACACACACGCACACACACACACACACACACACACACACACACACACACACACACACACACACACACACACACCCGCACTGCAGACACAACCGGGAAATCCGTGTACCCTGACAAGCCATACCAGCTTGTACGTGTACACATTAGCAGAACTAAGCTCAGACAGGCAAAAAATAATGCACAGACTAACCGACTGACACATTAACATCCAAGCACAGACAGCCACATTTATGGACACACACACACACACACACACGCACACACACACACACACACACACACGCACACACGCACACACACACACACACACACACACACACACACACACACACACACACACACACACGCACACACACACACACCAGCCCGCGTGCGCACTTTCCTATCACGAGTCGCGTGCAGTCTGCTCTGGAGTGGGTGCTCTCAAACCCACAAGCGTAACACACGAAACGTTTAGTACGTAAAGTGTTCGTCAAGACACGAGCAAGTTCGTCGCGAGGCGAGCCCCTTTTGCTACACCACATGTCCCGAAGGTTCTGGTCACATCCAGGAGCCTTCGGACGACTGTGAGAGATTTCATACATCTCCAAAGACCCCAAACACCGTAAGGGAATTCGGATATCCCGAAACGACCGCTTACATCCCCCAAGAGACCCCAAAAACCCCCAACAGTCTGCAGAAATCCTGAGAGACTCCAGACACGCGCTCCTGAGACTCCTGATATCCCTGAAAGGCTGTAGGTAAGTCTCAAGCGAGCTCAAACATCCCGGGAGACTTAGTTAAGACATACACACGACACCCAAGAGACTCCTAGATACTTCAACAAGACTCCAGTGATCCCCAAGAGACCCCTGATGCCCATGTATAGTCTAAAACGATCTTAAACATCCCGAGAAATTCCAGTTACCCAGAAATAACCCCAAATACCCCACCCTCCTCCTCAAGATATCCACACACTCCAAGAGATCCAGGTTCTCCATGAGATCCAGGTACTCCAAGAGATCCAGGTACTCCAAGAGATCCCAGACAACCTAGGAGATCCCAGACGCTTGATGAAACCCCAGTAAATCCAAGAGAACCCAGACACACCCCAGAGGCTCTGAGATCCCTAAGAAAGTCCTGGCATCACAAGAGAACCCAGATACACCCCAGAGGCTCAGACATCCCTAAGAAAGTCCTGGCATCAGAAGAGAACCCAGATACATCCCAGATGTTTAGACATCCCTAAGAAATCTTGGTACTCCATACACCCCCCCAGAAGATCCAGCACCCCCTTTCCTTTCCCGCCAGATGACCCCATCAAGCTCCTGAAGACTGCTTTGTTAGTTGAAGTCCGTTATTTTAGCGGGGCTATTGTTTCTCGTCCCTCATGATTTTGCTCACTCACAACCCTCTTTTCAGCCACAGACCCGAGGTTTGTTCTCACCTTCACCTAACAGTGTTCTTGACGTTGCCATCACGT
>JADBJO010000005.1:1577500-1602500 GCA_016801955.1 Conus betulinus | reverse complement strand
ATCAAGGTTGCCATGCGAACATTATAACCGTGTACTGTCCACTAGCAATAATACTGACTTCTCACGAGGGCTTTTCAGTCACAGACACTCTCTGTGCCTTTTTCTTCTATCAGACTGCGCGACCAAACTGAGCCTCTTCAGACACCAGAAAACAAGAGCTCAGACTAAAGTAGCTCTAGAGGGATACTTGAGGTTCTTGTGTACAACACAAAAACAAAATTAAAAGTGCACGTGAGAAATACTTTAGTTCCTTATGAAGAGTTTCAAGGCGTCATCCCCTACTTCCATAGCAGTGGGATCCAAACAGGTAATGCATGATCCTAGCAGCAACTGGCAGAGACGGAATGTTCTCCCTGTTCCAGGTGTCAGGGAATCACGATAAGGAAAGTCTATGGAATTGTGTTTAGCTGTTTATCAGTACGAAATGAAGACCCAGCTCATGAAGCGGTATGAAAGCCGATTTCATTTTAGCCTGTGAGTCATCTCCGGAGTCAACAAAAACTCTGTTGAATTAGGACATAAATCATGAAATAAAGTATGGGCACTTCATGCTTTATTTCTTCTTGTTCTGACAGATTCCTTCCGTTACTAATTACTAACACTGGATGTTGCCTAACGTGGAATTTCGGCCTATTGATGCCTCCTAAAAGAAAAAAAAAAACAAACAAAAACAACAAACAGCAAACAGACTGCAACAAAGAAACCGTAATTTTTAAGTTAGTTACCAGTGTTGCCAGTGTTTATGACCAGGATTCCATATGATGCGCAATCTAGCCTTTACTGGTGTCTTTCTGAGAATATATTCATATTGATATCACCTGGTTCAGTTTCAACCTTGTTGATAAACATTACAATACAATGGTAAGGTTATGGTATTCATGTCAAATTTGATTTCGCTTCGTCGTCAAAAACAAAACTGCACGAGACAACCATTTAACCACATACACATTCACTCATACATACACGCACCTCTAAACATGTACATACACACACGCACGCAGGCGCACACACACACGCAGGCACACGCACGCGCGCGCGCGCGCGCGCGCACACACACACACACACACACGCACATGTGCGCGTGGTTCACGCATGTTCGCAATGTATGATGAAGTCTTCAGTGACAAGAAAAATAGAATAACATGAAGGAGATTGGGCATTGTTGGAGGATGGCGGAAGCAAGGGGGGATAAGTCTTCACAGTCAGGGCAGCGAACTGCCTCCCAATGAAAGGCCATGGAAAAAACAAAATCTGGCGGCAAATCTAAAAAATTCCACCACTGACACCACTGCTCATTTCAAAATGATTTCCGCTTCCAGGAGAGACTCTGATAATTATGTTTGTCCAGAATACAGCTCCATGTTTGTCAAAGGTCTTCACTCTTGTTTTTGCAGGACTATCTCGCCTCAAACAGTAATCAAGGCCAAGCGGAAATTAGGTCTATGGTTTCACTCTCGGCGACCCTGAATCATTGAACTCTGCTGCTGAAAACCTCTGTGTCAGATTATAACGACGACCTGTCTGGGTCCTTTTACCCCGCCCCAGTCTCACGTTTATGTACATTTAGTGTCTTTTTCATAATCTACAGGGAACCCTGTTTGTCATCACTGGAAACAAGCCTCGTTTGGAAACAGTTTGATTTGGTCTTACGGTGTATCCAAACAAAGATATCAATGTTATTTCTTTTCTCGTGATCTACAGCAACACACAGTCGTTATTCTCACACAATCCCCCCCCCTCCCCCACTCCTCGTTCTCTCCTCGAACACTAGAGGAAACACAAGGCCTTACCGTAATGATTCATTCTATAATTATGTTTAAAGGTGACACTAACTCAATAAAAGGCCCTGGATGTCTTTGGGGGGAAAACGCTGACAGGTTTTTGTCAGGGGGTCTTTTTCCACATCGAACTTCATTCTCGCAGTGGAACGGCTTAACATAACCCCCCCCCCCCCCCCCCCCTCCCCTCTCCTATACACACCCAAACAAAACAAAAAACAAAAAATCAAAGCCGGAAATAACAAACTGGAACGAGTATGTCTTCCAGTGTTCGAGAATACCGAAGATACAACACTAAAAGGATGTAGTTAACGATAACGCATTCTCTTTCCATCTTTTCCATGTTACGAGCCGGGGGGCAATCGATAGATCCCCGTCTCGATAGATCCAGGTCTCGATGGATCCCCGTGTCGATAGATCCGGGTCTCGATGGATCCGTGTCTCAATAGATCCCCGTCTCGATGGATTCCCGTCTCGATAGATCCCCATCTCGATGGATCCCCGTCTCGATTGATTCCTGTCTCGATGGATCCCCATTACTGTTTTTGGATCTACCGAGACGGGGATCTATCGAGATGGGGATCTACCGAGATGGGGATCTACCGAGACGGGGATCTATTGAGACAGAAATTCGTCCGCATGTAGTGGAAGATCTATCGAGACGGGGGGATCTACTGAGATGGGGATCTACCGAGACGGGGATCTATCGAGATGGGGATCTAACGAGACGGGGATCTATCGAGACGGAAATTCGTCCACATGTAGTGGGGGACGATCTATCCAGACGGAGATCTACTGAGATGGGGATCTACCGAGACGTACCCAGCTTGTATACCCAATTCAGAAAACAGGATTAAAAGATGTTCTGAATGAAACAAACAGAATGCCATAGACCTTTGTCTGCAACAGAAGCATTCTAACAAAAAGCATACGAAAAACAAGTATGGAAAAAATAACGGCGGCTGACTTTACAAAGTTGGCTTTAAATATGGCAAACTTAGCACAAAACGCAGGAAACTTCTTAGAAGTTTTCCTACGCGGAGAGCAGATTAGCGAATGCTGCACCAAACGCACAGTTCCGTTCGTACTGGTACTTAAAACAGAACTTTTGACGAAATCTCCGTGTCACTCCCCAAATAATCATGTTTCTTCACATGCTGTGTTAAATCATTTTACTGTTGGTTTTGCATATAAGTGGTTATCTTCATTCGCCAAAAGATAAATGTTCTGATGATTTCAGGTTATTGTGGAACCACTTCTAGTCTCCCTCCCTCCCTCCCTCTCTCTCTCTCTCTCTCTCTCTCTCTCTCTCTCTCTCTCTCTCTGCCTCTCTCTCTAATTGCGTATTATATCCACATCCTGTTTATACTTACATACATAAGACCCCCCAATATTTAGTCCTTTTGCGTAAAAAATTAATACTAACGACGACGACGAAGATGCCGACAACAACAACAACATCAACAACAACAACAACAACGTACGATGGCACAGAATACCACAATTATTAACTAACCCACCACCACCCTCACACGCATCGATCTTCTCTCCCAGTAAACTTCTCACACAACATAGAAATCCGTGGAGTCACATCCCCAAATGCATGTTTTCGGTGAGAAAGAAAACATACACAAAGTGTTCAGTAACGACAAGAAATATCTGTCCTGCATTGTCAGCAGATATAATTCGGGTTTATTGCCCTAACACGTGTCAGATATAATTCGGGTTTACTGACCTAACACTTGTCAGATATAATTCGGGATTATTGTCGTAACACGTGTCAGATATAATTCGGGTTTATTGTACTAACACTTGTCAGATATAATTCGGGTTTATTCTCGCAACACGTGTCAGATATAATTCGGGTTTATTGTCAGAACACTTGTCAGATATAATTCGGGTTATTGTCAGAACACTTGTCAGAAATAATTCGGATTTATTGTCAGAAACACATGTCGGATATGATTCGGGTTTATTGTCAGAACACTTGTCAGATATAATTCGGGTTTATTGTCAGAACACTTGTCGGATATGATTTGGGTTTATTATCATAACACTTGTCAGATATAATTGAGGTTTAAAGGATGTTATGTCTGGAATAAAAAGACGGGAAGAATACAAGAGCTACTGCTTCCCCCCCCCCCCCCCCCCCCCCCCCCCCACCTTTACCCAATCCCTCTCTCCTCTCCTCATCCCCGACTACTCACCCTTCCCTTCCCTTTCCTATGTACATCTTCCATAAGCTACTGTCATTTTGTTGTAAAAATCTCTCTCTCTCTCTCTCTCTCTCTCTCTCTCTCTCTCTCTCTCTCTCTCCTCTCTCTCTCTCTCTCTCTCTCTCTCTCTGTGTCTCTGTCAATCTATCTTTCTCTCTAAGCTGCTGTCAGAAACGTGTCGTGTCGGGGTCATTCACTTAAAGGCTTGCATTAAAAAAAAATTAATGGTTGATTGTCATCTATGTCACTCTTAGTGTGTCGTTTGCATTGAAATAAAAAAAAAACACACACGATATTTTTCTGTTGTTGCTGCCATAAGTCGAACGTTAATTAAAACAATAAAAACTGTAGTGGATTTGTGACTAGAAGATACTCATAAGAAATATCGCTCTAAAGCGGTTATTTTGAACAACAAAATGAAAAAAAAAAACCCCCCCCCCCGTGTAAGGTTTTCTTTTGCACATTTGCGCTGAATAAAAAACACGCTGCATCATAATGTTTAATACAGGTAACTTTTGCGACAGCAGATCGCCTCAATTAGGAACGATTGATTTCTGTTTACAACCCCCGTGGTTGTATGTAAAAGCACAGCTTGATGATTCGGCATCGTTTTTTGCTGTAGCTTAAAGATACTGGTGTACACTCTACTAACCCGTGCCCTTCAAACGGTGCCGCCATAGGCTTGCCGTTGTTAATTTTTAATGTTTTAAAACAGTTACTCTGCGTTCTCGAAGTAAAAACAAAACAACACAATCTATTTCTCTTTAACAACAAGTGTCTTGGTCGTGTACAAGACATGATCAACAGGGGATTTTTGCTGAAACGCATTTAAGCTTACACGATTGATTCAACAAGGTTCGTTTGAAAAAAAAATGTACATTCGTTGTAATTTTCAATGTTGTGCGGTTAAAACTTTGTTTCAAATTTGTTTCCGATCTGCTGTCAAGTGAAAACAACAATTAGTAGGAGTAAATAGCATCTGTCGTGTCACATTTTCATTAATCGCGCTGCAACGAAACACCTACTCCCTCTCATTGTCTTTCAATCTCTTTCGTGTCCGTCCGACACACACATACACAAGCAACATGACACACACCACACCTCACACAGACATCTCTCACACACTACACACACACACAATCCACTCAATCACACGCACACAACCTTCGTGTAACTTACATATTACAGTACATTAAAAGGTACACAATACACACTCTCGTACCATACCTTGATGTCAACAATCGACAAGCTCTCTATGGAGTCTCTAGCTTTTGTCTGAAAATCTATTCATCTGAATGCACATTGGCGGGCCCACTTGTAGATCTCCGCCATCTATCTTCCCTCATCCACCATGGTATGCACACATGCCACAATGGCTACATCCGTGACGAGTCCAACGTTTGACTAAGAAGCCACAATGTGGATAGACACACCACTCAATCTTTTGCAGCCCTCTTCTCCCAGCAATGACCACGCCCCGTTCTGTTCTGTTCTTGCATTTCAGAATGCAAGCGCCCCCCCCCCCTCTCCATTCCTCAATCCACGCCCCTGGTGTGTGTCACACCTCTTCAGCCTCTTCCGGACAGTTCCGGCCTCATACGGGGCAATCAAGGTTGCCAAGAGAGAGCATTATAGCCGTGTTCCGTCTTCCTAGCGACGCTGATCCGCTGAGCCCCTGCGAAAGCCCTCTCAATCAGATCGTCACAAAGACCTCTCTGTGTCGTTTTGTTCCAATGCCGTGCCGGACAAATCGAGCCTCTAGAGGCCGGGACTGGAGTTCAGACTGAAAAGGTCTAGCCCTTGAGGGATGCTTGAGCTTCTCCTGAACAGCGGAGGCCAAATGAAAATGGCACGTGAGGAATGCTTTAGCTCCACGTGAAGAATTGTGCGATGTGGTTGAACCCTGTCGTTGACTTGTTGTAATGGTATGCAGGTCACGTGGCCCTAATGGCTATTGACGCTGACACTTTGTCGTTTCACCTTGATTCAGTTTGTCCCCCTCCCCACAACGAAAAAAAGACAATGATTGCGTTTGTTGCCCCCCCCTCCCTCTCTACCCTCTCTCACTCTCTCCTTTTAAAACTGCTGGCTGACTTGCGAGTAGTAGGATCATGAATTCAAAAGAAAAAAATCTGTAGACGTGAGATTTTAGTTCTGGACCTCATTAAGTCACAATCTGTTTCTGTGACAGTAAAAAAAAATTCTGTAGACGTGAGATTTTAGTTCTGGACCTCATTAAGTCACAATCTGTTCTGTGACAGTAAAAAAAAAATAAGAGAGACAACTTCACTTTCACTAGATGACAACTCAGCTTTTCACTCGACGTTCTAGGACATTGATACCCTGAAATGTTCATAGCCACATTCACGTTCCTAGTACATTGCTGAACCCACACACACGTTCATAAATGCCAGCACCACACATTCCTTTCTTCACCCCCATCCCAACCCTTGAAACCTACGACTCCTTTCTATCTCTTTCACAACAAATGATATAGACGCAGCCACAAATATATTATAAATATGTCTATCTATCTATCGATCTATCCATCAGATAACTATCCCAACATATCAACCCAGCCAATAAACGTGCTGGCATAAATATATATACATATATATATATATATATATCTATATCGATATATATATATATGCACAAATCAGCAGTTTATAATTTATTATATGTATGTTTAATGACTTGGCCAAAGGATTCGAAAGAATGGAGAGGGGGGGGGGGGGGGGGGGGCTGATAGTGCCTGTGGTCCCTTGGCATCAGACAGAGATATACTACAGTCTACAATTCCAGGACACTCTCACTACCAAGGGTTCAAAAACGGTATTCAACGGCACCCAATGATGAGCAGAAAAATAAAACGAAAAGAAAGTGTGGCAAAACTTGCCAGAATGAAGATCCCCAGCATGCAGGACAGGGGTGACATGATTGAAACCTACAAGTCACTCATGGGTTATACAATGCGAAGAGTCCTCTTATGATGGAAAATAGTGTTAAGCAGACCCGTGGATATAATCTGAAGGTTAGGAAAAGTCGTGATAGTTCACTGCGCCAGCACTATTTTGCCTATAGAGTGGTGAATCCTTGGAACGAGCTCCCAGAGAAAGTGGTTAATGCACCATCTCTCGACAGCTTTAAGGCCAGTCTGGATAGTCATTGGGCAGACCGTAAATATGTGGTTAGATAAAATTTTCAGATTTCGGCGCTATCATCACCCACGCAAAAAAAAAAGTTTATAGTGTAGAGATTACCAGTTTTGTTTGAAAAAAGATCAGACTAAAGCTCTCACGAATAGCCTAATCCAGTCGGTAGCAGTATAGTATAGTATAGTATAGTATAGTATAGTATAGTATAGTATAGTATAGTATAGTAGTATAGTATAGTATAGTATAGTATAGTATAGTAAAACAAGATAAGTAGCTAGCTGAAAAACTAAAACCATGCGTGAAATACAAGGGTAAATCTTTGAGCCTATGCTTGAGGATCCATCTCTGGATGCAAGGGAGATAAAAAGAGTCCACAGTCACAGTGGTCAGCTGTGCTGTTAAATAACCCAAGCATTGTCAGCAGCTAAGAATTGTGCAGGACAGCCTTTTACTTGGATCTTGTAGGAGATGAAATCTCCCTATGATTGACCAATCATAAACGTGTTGAACAATTTAGTAATAGTAATAGTAGCAGCAGTATATATACATATATATATCTATATCTATATCTATCTATCTATCTATCTATCTATATATATTGTTTTAAAAAAATAGTATAAATAGTAAAAAAAAAAATAGTATGGTATATATATATATATATATATATATATATATATATATATATAGACAATTCAGCAGTTAACCACCCAACGTATCAACCAAACCCATAAAACGAAACCAAATGGCAAGAGAGGAAGCCTAAGCTTCTTGAGCGAAGAACGAAAAAGAGCAGATCGGCCACTGAGTTCTGGAGGCCGTACAGCACATTGATCCTGATCACTTTTTTTTTTGGCAAGGACAGTATTGCTCACCGCGCGTATGATACAGACATTCATCATCCAACCTGTATCGGATTTGTTCATCTGTCTGTCTGCTTGTCTGCAGAATATTTCGTGAATTGATCGGCCACTTGTTTTTTTTTTAGCATTTGGTGGGTGAATGTTTTTTTGAAGACTAAGCATTCTAAAAGTGGATTTTCTGCACATACTAACGTGTGTGTGTGTGTGTGTGTGTGTGTGTGTGTGTGTGTGTGTGTGTGTGTGTGTGTGTGTGTGTGTGAGAGAGAGAGAGAGAGAGAGAGAGAGAGAGAGAAAATATTTTGATATATTTTGTGTGGGTAGATTTTGTCTTGTGTACAATAAGCGTTGCACTGTGCGCAGGTGTTCGAGTGTGTATGTATGTACGTATGTGTTTATGTGCGCGCGCGTGTGTGCGCGCGCGTGTGTATGTAGATAAATCTTACACGTGTTTGACATAACCAGATACATAAACGACTTGAAATACAGTGGGTTTGAAAAAAAATCCTTTGTTCTTGATCAATGACTTATCCCCCAAAACTTTCCCAAACGATATACAGTAAATCGTGGCAAGTATATAACCCCAAAGCTTTTTTTCAGTAATGAATTCTGCTGTGACGAAAAAGTGAGTGGTCAACAAGAATGACTGTGAAGTTATTGTCAATAGCTTTTGCCCTATAATGAACCGGGTAAGTACTTTGGTATACCATACTCTCACCTGAATTGTATGTTTACATATTAAGCGATCAAATACCAGTCTTTATAAAGTAATATGTTCCCGCGAGTCACGACAAAAAAAATCTTTTCAAGAGAAAAAAAGAACCTTGATAGTCGATATTCGAGGCTTTTCCCTGACGTTAACCACAATGCTTTCCCTTAAGGTCGACAGTCCTCTTTCACAAACAATAAGATCTGTACAAGCACAAAGTCAGTAACATTCTAGAACACGTGTCAACGGCGCGTGTGTATATACACACATGAGAGAATGTCTGCGCGTGCAGATCAGCCCATTATGCTTACAATTCAGACCACGAATGAAGACGTGGTTGACAGCAGACGCAGGGTACTATACCCTTTCGGGAGTGAATGAAGACCGTGGTTGATAGCAGACGCAGGGTACTATACCCTTTCGGGAGTGAATGAAGACGTGGTTGACAGCAGACGCAGGGTACTATACCCTTTCGGGAGTGAATGAAGACGTGGTTGACAGCAGACGCAGGTACTATACCCTTTCGGGAGTGAATGGAGACGTGGTTGACAGCAGACGCAGGGTACTATACCCTTTCGGGAGTGTCTTTGCACATAGCCTCTGACCGCACAGGTAGTCCCAGGAACGTCACTACCGTCCATTCAGCACGTGCGGCCCTAGCGGCACAGGACACGGTCTGAGCCATGCCGTCCACGGTGGGATTTGTTCTGTCCTGTCTGCACAACACACTCCTCCTCGGTACCAGATCTCCCCAGAGATGGGGGAGGATTTGTTCCAGACAATGCGCACAGGGACTACGGGGTTTCTGTCTGTCTGTCTGTCCGTCTGCCTGCCCGCCTGCCTGGCTGCTTGTCTGCCTGTCTCTCCTCTCTCTCTCTCTCTCTCCTCTCCCTAGCTCTCTCTCTCTCTCTCTCTCTCGCTCTCTCGTTTCTTTCTGTACCTATCACTCTTTGTCCTTAACGAAGGGTTGTGGTAAGAGAGTTCACGAAGAGCTGAGAGATTCTGTGAATGACAATCACATCGGCACCTGCTCACTAATGGCATACACAGGTGGATTTGCGAGACAGATGATTAGAGCATTAAGAAAAAAAAAAAGACAAAAAAGGAAGATTGTTTCCATTCCTAACCCACTGGAAATGAAAATCCGGACAAAGTTTTACTTTGAACTTCGAACAAATGTGACTAGATTTGTGTACATTATCTCCCCATTTCTTCAGTAGTACACACATGATAAAATCATCCTTCCTTCCTACGCGAATAAAATTCTTGTGATCTGCAGTTTACCAAACATAAACGATTAGGAAAGGAGATAAAAGACATATTTTCTTGATTACAATTTCAAAGAAAAGTGTAGCGACTTAAAGACGATGACAGTGACTATACAAACAAGACACTTTGCTCACCTAACATGAGTTTTGCCGGAGACTCGGGCGGGATCCAGAAGAGCACGAGCGTGATGGAAGTGAGCAGAATGCAAGGCAAGATGAGGATGTAGTTGTAGAAAGTCGCCCTCCTCTGGAACACCAGGATGAAAGCCAGGTCTATGAAGGGCTCGGGGCAACAAGTGTAGATCTGAACCCTCTTCATGGCAGGAGCGTCGATGATCTTCCACGAGTTGCTCTGCACGTAGGCCGACAGATCAATCTTGTCCGGGTCATTGCCGTCGTTCACCAGGATGTTCAGGTCCACCTTGTTGCCGTCGTAGGTCCAGGACCCGAACTTGAGTTCGCAGCTCTGGATATCGAAAGGGAAGCCCTGCACGTCGATTTCACAGGAGCTGCGGTAGATGGCCTGGGGCATCCACAGGATGGAGCCGTTGTAGGACACCACCAGCAAGGCGTCCCGGTGCTCCTCCAGACGGCTGTCCGCGCTGTCAGAATGCAACATGGTGCACATTAAGGTCACTGGATTGCAAAAACAATGTGGAAAGAAAAGTATCCACATCGAATTAAAAGTAGGGCACCGCAAGGCAAGATAAAGCTTTATCTCATGAGGATATCTACTCCTCGTGAAATACACAATTACATGTTTCGTCAACTGCTAAACATGCTTGAAAGAAAAAAAAATGAATTTGGAAAACACGGTCTTTTCGTTTCTGTCTTTAAGTATTGCATCAAGATAATATTTTTTTTTAGGTGCAATCTACCATGGGACTATTTTTTTTTCTCTACGATTTTTTTGCATTGTTTCTTGCTATTGAAAAATACATAAAAAGTCTAAATACTGAGGCATTTTGTATCATGGGTATCGTATTTAGTGTGACCACATCATTGCTGCTTTGACGAACAGGAAGGGTGACTATTAACCTCTTTCATGGCAAAACAAGACACTGTAAGACGGTCCACAAGGCAAACCGATGTCTGAAGACAATACAAAACGCCACATTATTACGTGCCGCTCTGAAGACAAGTGTCCATCGTCTACATTCCACAACCGACCGTCTGAAGACAAGTGTTTAGTCAAGATCGTATCATATCATTCCACAACCGACCGTCTGAAGACAAGTGTTTAGTCAAGATCGTATCATCATATCATTCCACAACCGCCTGATTGAGAGATGCCGCGATGCTCAGTCCTGAGGCGAATGCAACAAGGCTGCCGTTCATTCCAGCTGATCACTCCGTGATTTAAAAGAAACGTTCTGGTAATATTTGTTGACCGTCACCTTCTGTTCAAGCATCATCGTGCATGTTTTCATGTTTCCTTATCTATCGAACTCTGGGATGGTTCGCAGAACCTTTTCCTTGTAAATCAGATCCTTTGCACGTGTGTATACAACGGCTGAAGTTCGGCTTTGAGGGTAGATCGTGCAAAGGATGTCTGGAAAACTCCGGCTCCATCCGTCCTCCCACAGGAGCCTCAATGTCAGAGTGCAAGGCTTTTTTTTTTAAAACACAACACCTGTCACGTCACCTCATTTCTGCTCACGTTAGTTTAAAAGAAAACCCGAATTCCTGTTTCATTCGACGAATGTAAATATTTCTTCTTGTCCTGTCTTGTGGTTTAACGTTAAGAGATGAACGACTGAATACAGGAGTTAAAAGACGAAAAATGAAAGCACAGTAACTAGACCGTCAAAAGAGTGAAACGGATTAGTGACAATACAGACACAACACAAACAGGGAAACAGACAAAGCGAATGCAGGTGATTAACAAACAAAATAAGCAGTAACAAACTAAGAAACACTCGGCTTTGCTTAAGAGTGTATGTTTAAAGGGAAGTGTGACTTGCGTTATATTCTGCTGGGCAATGTAAATGTTCGGACTGAAGTGTCCGTGTTAAGCAGGGGAACAGACAGTGAGAAGGGAGTTATCTTCTGCTGGGCAATGTGGATGTTCAGATATGTTCCTTTTATTATCAAAACTCAGCCGAACACACACAGCCTTTTCAGGGCTGTCAAACCTATTTCGAAGCTTTTGCAACGTTCATTTGGAGGGCTCAGTATTTCAACATTTACTTTCGTGTTCTAATTTCGCCTACATTTTGAAACACACTTTTATTAAAAATGACCACTACCCTTTAGTGTGTTGTCTTCTGTTTTTTTGGACTTGGACTCCCCCCCCCCCCCCCCCTGCATGGGCTCATGTATGTTGTTTTCTGAGTTTTTATAATTCATAACTTATTTGTGGTAACTTCTTCCTTTCTCTCGCTGTTTTCTGTCTCTTTTATTATTCTTTGCTGGTCTCTTTAGAAGTCTTTTGGATGGTGGCGTTCTACCCGTGAGATTGCGAACACCCCATAAAACCATACGTGGTGTTTAATGTTGCCTGCCATGGATAAGACAGCCGCAGCTGCAACCAGCCGTGACTACTGAAAGCTTCTCTTCCAGGACACGAAAATCAAGTCTAAATAATAGTTCTGTTCGCAGGAAAGTACTCGGATACTCCTACTGCTTTTAGTGAAGGGTTTAATATTAACACTTTAAACGTCCTCCTTTTCATCTCGTCTGTCCTCTCTTTCTCCACCCAGCCCAGTCCTTCTGAAATCCCTGTTAAGTCATTTTCATGCTTACTGATGATCTGCTTGTTTACATTTGCTCGTTCATGCAATTTACCACTCATTGTTTGTTTCCTTGTTTATATTTTGCTTGAAAAAAAACCCAAATGATCTAGGCTCAGTATTTAAGTGTTTATAACTTTCATTTGGCGGCGCAGTAATACTACTGGCCGAAATGTGAAATGACGCCAGTATTATCAAGGAGTGCCGCTAACAATACAAACAAACAAAAACAGCAAACAAAAAACAAATAGAAAAAAAAAAAAGCAAACAAACGGTTGTTTACATTCCTTTTCCCTCCCTTTCTCCTTTGCCCCCATATTCACCGACCTACCCCCTCTGCGTTCCTTTTCTACACCATCCATCTACATCATCTCTTCAACAGACTTTTAGTGAGTCTCGAAGCAGCGCAAAACAGCCACGTTAAGAGTTAACATTGTCAACCATGTGTGATACAGAAGACAACAACAAGAAAAAGATAGTTTCGTATCTCCCGAAGTACAAAACAACCCAGCCCTTACAGCGCCTCTGGTCGGCCGTGAAGCACCACTTCCTGCTGAGGCTTGGCCTTAAAACAGTGGTCCTCAGGACGGCACGCTCCATCATGCCACCAACACACTTTGGGCGAGTCTCGGTGATAGGAATTAGGCTGTTTCAAGTCATGCTGTGTATAGCTTAGCCGACCTCGGGCGCCAGATCGGGGCTGGAGAAGCTTGCCTTCGACTCCACATACACTAATCAGATTTCTCCCTTGTAACCTGTCAGCGATGGATTATCAGCCTCACTGTCCCAGCCTTCCAGCTCCCGTCCCTGCATCTCTCTCTCTCTCTCTCTCTCTCTCTCTCTCTCTCTCTCTCTCTCTCTGCATCTCTCCTGCCCCTCGCCCGCTTAATAGAAAGCACTTTGTCAAGTAATCGCGCTGGGGGATTGACAGTCTCTTCTTGTTTTCGCTCTCCTACTCGTTGTTGAGTTCAAAGAGGATCTTCAATGGAAAATAGCCGCGGACAATGCCATTGTCCTGGTGGGCTCCTTCATGGGCCCTAAAAGCTTTCTCCACAGGGGACTTCATTTCAGGGACTGCTCTGGCAACGAATGTCAATGGAAAGGTCAGAGCGTGGTAAAAATCACTGCCACGAAATCAGGCCTCCGATACAAAATCGATAGCTTCAGAGTTAAATGCGCCTTTCCTATCTAACAGCGTGCAGAAAAATGTATTGGTATATTCGGAAACTGATGTCTTTATTCATTGCTCGCATTCATTAGTGTTTTGACTTAAACATGGTGGAATGAAATATCAGTGGCCTGTTCTAACGTTGGCACAGTCTATCTTTTCATTCCAGGTCGCTGTTGAGTTCTGGTCTGTCCGCAGCTTTCAATGATTTTTTCAAAAAATCGTCGATGTTCTCGATTTGTTTCGTTGAATAGATGTTGAAAAGAACAGCTGATGTTACTGTCTGAATTTTTTTTTCTCCTGAATCAAGAGTTGATTTTTTTACGCCCTGCGGAAGAAAAGTAAGTACCCGAACCAAAATTGACCTGAAAAATTAACTTCAGATTTTGGCAGGTTAGATGCATGCTATGCCATTTTTGTATTTAAGTACTTTCATAGGAATGGATATAAGTATGTCAAGTACTGGCGTAAAAGCTTGCTGTTCAGATAGAAGATGTTTATTCTGCTATAGTATGTTTTTTCTAAAATAATGTGTTTTCGTGGCCTTGGTTTTTGAGCAAATCCTTCCAACTGTCAAGGCTGAAAAGACCTACACCTTCTATAGTTATTCCAAGCTACGTTTCCATCATTATATATAATCATTCCCATCTCTAGTCATTCCAGACTTCATCATTAATACTTACAATACTTCTTAACTTCCCACCAATGTCTATGCTTAATCATTCCAAACTCCGTGCTCTTCACTATGTCTAGTCATTCAAAACTTCGTGTCAGTCATTATCTGTAGTCATCCCAAGCTTTTGCAAATCAATCTGTAGCCTTTCGAAACTTCGCGTCCATCATCATCCAAAGTAATTCCGTAACTTTGTGTGTTCCATCACTATCTGCATTCATTCCAAACTTCGAGACTATTACTGTCCATTGTCATTCCAAATTTCGTGTCCATTACTGTCTACAGTCATTCCAAATTTACTCCATCACTATCTGTAATCATTCTAAACTTCGTGTCAGATGCTGTCTATAATCATTCCAAACTTCGCGCCCATTACTATCTATAGTCATTCTGTAGTCGTTCCTATTACTAAACTCACTCGAAACTTCGTGCTCGTTACAACGTATAGTCATTCCAAACTTCGTCTCCATCACTTTCTATCGTGATCCCAAACTTCGAGTCCATTACTATCTATAGTCATTCCAAACTTCGCTCACATCACCATCTGCAACTATTCCACGCTTCGACCCCCCATCACCGGCTGTCGAAATTTCAAGCTTTGTATCCACACTGTGAGTGTTTCAGTGACAATGGCAATACACCTCCACCACGGGCAGGGAGACCTACGCTAACAACCAAACGTGGACAACTACATAATGACAGCCTGCTCTGATTGTCAGCACATATGAGAGCAACCACCACCATACAAGTAACTCGAGGCGAATGATTCTGTACTCACAACCCTGATTAGCTGATACAAAACCCCACTTTCATTTGATGTTGAAAAATGTCTCTTCACAAATCAAACATAGTCTCATGTAGTTCTCAATTTGTTAGATGGGTGTTAGGTGAATCTGATGCATGTAAAAAAAAAAACTGCAGGATTGATAAACTGCGTAAATTAAGTGTTCTTCATCGTCATAAACAGGCGGCCATAAATGTCGTCATTATTATTCGTAAAAAAGGGTAAAATAACAGACAAACTAAGAGAGAGAGAGAGAGAGAGAGAGAGAGAGAGAGAGAGAGAGAGAGAGAGAGAGAGAGAATGATTAATGGGATAACGGGATAAATGTGTGCCTGATATAAGCGGCCTGTCTCAGGACCTCTGTCTGGAGGATCGGTCCAGGAACAGGAGTGAACCACTCACATAGGCCGTCATCCCAAGCCATTCTCATGGAGTCGTGCAAAGGCACAACACCTTTCGACAGCCGTGTTGTAGGCAAGCTCATGATTCTGGAACTTTACAACAACAACAACAACAACAACAACAACAACAACAACACACACAACAACAACAACAACAACAACACACACACACACACACACACACACACACACACACACGCACACACGCACGCACGCACGCACGCACGCACGCACGCACACACATTCCTTCTCCCTCTCTGTCTTTTTCCCCTCCAAGCTTGGCTCTTTCTCTCATGACGGCAAACTGATGAACCTTACTAGTTGTACAGCCTGACGTCCGGGGTCCACAGTTTCTCTGAAGGGACGCGAATCTGGTCCACCCCACCCCACTGCTCAGGGTCCCACTGCATGTGGATGTCATGCCACGTCTGCACAACACACACACAGCTGTACAGGGTAGTCACCAGACAGCAATGTCACCACAAATACAGGCACACGGACAGGCACAAAACATTGATCCTTCATGACACGTTTTCCATTTATTGCGTTATCCTTTGGAGATTTTCTCCCAAATACCCTCTTTTGCCCACTTTCGAATTTTCACGAACCCACTCCCTTGTCATTTAAGATCCGCAAGAATTAAACCTTCAGATAACGTTAGGGTTTCTTAGAATTATCTCACTGGCTCGTTTTGAGAGTTTTCAAGATTTTCTTAAAAAAAAAAAAAAACAAAAAAAAAAAAAAAAAAACAACAAAACATTTTAGGGTGTTTTACATTCCCCGCCACACTGATTTTCCATGTAAATCTCCCCGGATCATTAAGATTTTCTACCACCATCATGTTTGCTCCTTCTCTCCTCATGTCCCCATCTTCCTCCCCAGAGTCTCCTTGGGTCATTTTGGGATCTTTCTGAACCTCTCTTGGAGTCATTTCGGGATTTAACAGAATTTATTTGAGTCGTTTTGCGCTTTTTAGAATTCTTTTTCATCAGCTCATGTTACGTGCGGTCCCAGCAGTATTAGCCCCACGCCGCTCATTCTTTCTTCCCCGCAGTCAGCTGCACTTCGTATTGTGCTGTCCTTAGGCAACGTACCAGAGGAGTCATCGCATTATTGCCGAATCTTGTAGGTGATCCACTGTAGTGCCCGTTGTATGCAACACACACAGGATGCCTCCTACTACCACCCCCCCCCCCCCCGCCCTCCAAAGTGATGATAGTAATTGCTCAGTCGCAGATTCAGCATGGGTGACCATCTCTCTTAGAACAGGTTCACAGCATCCATTCAATGGCACTCTCCGTGAGCTTAGCGATACCAGTGACGTTGTCTCGACATCACCCCGGAAACGGACGTGGAGACGAAATCGAAAATGTGATCACTACTAGAGTTGTGCATGAATGGACACAGAAATGGATACACTTTTCTTTTTACTGATGACCAGTGAACATGGTATTGTAGATTATGCTGTGGAGATCTATTCTGATCTCAAACTACATGACAGGGCTCCTTCCATAACATCTGGAGTCGTGCAATGCCATGGCTCCTTTCATAACATCTGGAGTCGTGCAATGCCATGGCTCCTTTCATAACATCTGGAGTCATGTAATGCCATGGCTCCTTTCATAATATCCTGGAGTCATGCAATGCCATGGCTCCTTTCACAATATCCTGGAGTCATGTAATGCCATAGCTCCTGTCAAAACATCTGGAGTCATGCAATGCCATGGCTCCTTTCATAATATCATGGAGTCATGCAATGCCATGGCTCCTTTCATAACATCTGGAGTCATGCAATGCTATGGCTCCTTTCATAATATCCTGGAGTCATGCAATGCCATGGCTCCTTTCACAATATCCTGGAGTCATGTAATGCCATGGCTCCTTTCATAACATCTGGAGTCATGCAATGCCATGGCTCCTTTCATAATATCCTGGAGTCATGCAATGCCATGGCTCCTTTCATAATATCCTGGAGTCATGCAATGCCATGGCTCCTTTCATAACATCCTGGAGTCATGCAATGCCATGGCTCCTTTCATAACATCTGGAATCATGCAATGCCATGGCTCCTTTCATAACATCCTGGAGTCATGCAATGCCATGGCTCCTTTCATAACATCTGGAGTCGTGCAATGCCATGGCTCCTTTCATAATATCCTGGAGTCGTGCAATGCCATGGCTCCTTTCATAACATCTGGAGTCGTGCAATGCCATGGCTCCTTTCATAACATCTGGAGTCGTGCAATGCCATGGCTCCTTTCATAACATCTGGAGTCGTGCAATGCCATGGCTCCTTTCATAACATCTGGCGTCGTGCAATGCCATGGCTCCTTTCATAACATCTGGAGTCGTGCAATGCCATGGCTCCTTTCATAACATCTGGAGTCATGCAATGCCATGGCTCCTTTCATAATATCCTGGAGTCATGTAATGCCATGGCTCCTTTCACAACATCCTGGAGTCATGCAATGCCATGGCTCCTTTCATAATATCCTGGAGTCATGTAATGCCATGGCTCCTTTCATAACATCTGGAGTCATGCAATGCCATGGCTCCTTTCATAATATCCTGGAGTCATGCAATGCCATGGCTCCTTTCATAACATCTGGAGTCGTGCAATGCCATGGCTCCTTTCATAATATCCTGGAGTCGTGCAATGACATGGCTCCTTTCATAACATCTGGAGTCGTGCAATGACCATGGCTCCTTTCATAACATCTGGAGTCGTGCAATGCCATGGCTTCTTTCATAACATCTGGAGTCATGCAATGCCATGGCTCCTTTCATAATATCCTGGAGTCAAGCAATGCCATGGCTCCTTTCATAACATCCTGGAGTCATGCAATGCCATGGCTCCTTTCGTAACATCTGGAGTCATGCAATGCCATGGCTCCTTTCCTTTCATAATATCCTGGAGTCATGTAATGCCATGGCTCCTTTCATAATATCCTGGAGTCATGCAATGCCATTGCTGCTTTCATAATGTCCTGGAGTCATGTAATGCCATGGCTCCTTTCATAACATCCTGAGTCATGCAATGCCATGGCTCCTTTCATAATATCCTGGAGTCATGTAATGCCATGGCTCCTTTCATAACATCCTGGAGTCATGCAATGCCATGGCTCCTTTCATAATATCCTGGAGTCATGTAATGCCATGGCTCCTTTCATATCTGGAGTCATGCAATGCCATGGCTCCTTTCATAACATCCTGGAGTCATGCAATGCCATGGCTCCTTTCATAATATCCTGGAGTCATGTAATGCCATGGCTCCTTTCGTATCTGGAGTCATGTAATGCTATGGCTCCTTTCATAATATCCTGGAGTCATGCAATGCCATGGCTCCTTTCATAATATCCTGGAGTCATGTAATGCCATGGCTCCTTTCATAACATCTGGAATCATGTAATGCCATGGCTCCTTCCATAATATCCTGGAGTCACGTAATGCCATGGCTCCTTTCATAATATCCTGGAGTCAACCAGACCCAAAGGATGCAGAAACCTGCTGTGTTGCTCAGGAACTTTGAGCGGCACTCTCAAGGACGCATTCCGTAAGTGGCTGAAACTCGACCGTGTGGTTTCAGTCATTTCAGATTAGAGTATACTTCATGCTGGATAAGCAGCAGAGAAATCCCACTGATATATGCCCCTTTCAGGATTTAAACCCACAACCTCCTAGCACAAGCAAGCCTGTAACGTTAACTAATGTGCCGCGCGGCGGGTTTTCCCAGAATTCCTGTAATTCTTTTTGGGTATTTTTAGGATTCTCTCGAAGCATTGCCTTGGATAATTAGAGTTTACAAGATTATATTCTTCGTTTAAAAGGAGATCTAATGAATTGAATCGTGGTTTGGATTTTCCCGCAAAATTATTCACTTTTCATTGCTCTTTATTCGGGGTTTCAGAGTTTTCCCTGAAAACACTTTTTGCTATGGCTATCTTCTCAAGTAAATAATGTCATTCTTGAGGTTGACATAACTACCTTGAAATCATCTCAATATTTATATTCCTTTTGCTCCTTCAAGATTTTACAAAGTTATGCCATTCTGTCGATGCAGGAGCACGCGGTCATTTCATGAATACGTACGATCAGTCCACTAAATTGTGGTGTAATTTCTACAAAAAATCCGTTTATTTACATTTTGAATTTTTTTTTAGAGATATTCTGTTGAGTACTTTGTCTAACCTCCCTAGCGATAAGGCTCGATGCTACAGCTGTTGACGCTGCTACTTGAATGACTACCACAATTAGATACAACACAGCAAGTTCTTGAGAACCGCAGGTAAAGCGATCTCTCTCCTTTTCCCCCCGAATCCACAATCATATGGCGATTAGTTTATCAGGATTCTGTTACGGAAATTAATATAATAGACTTCCTTGATATATATATATATATTTCTAAAGTGAACTTTCTGATGTGATCTTAGACGGTGATCAAGGTCACGTGGTAAATTATGTATTAGGAATTTGACTCTATCATTTGAAAATAGATATTTTGACAGTTTTATGTACGATTTTGATTGGATTCCCGTGGAAGCTACAGACACAATGTATCAGACGAATCGTTGTGTGGTGCTGCATTGGTAGATTAAAGTTTTTTCCCCCTCCTCCTCCACTTAACTGATACCATTACTGACAAAATACTCTCAACTTCTTTTGTCTCTCTCCTAAGGATTCTTCTCATTCCCAACCGACCCACAAAACCAGCTACCCGCAGTATATAATCGCTATCACCATCATCACCGTTTATATCCTTTTACAAAAAAAAATTTTCTCTTTGAAAAAAACCCAGAACATGTCACAAATATTCATAGCATTTCATTCACATCAGCATACGATTCACACCGCTGATATTTTTAACAGCCAAACATTCACATTCCGTTCATATCATTTTTTTCCAGCATCTGCAAGATCATTTCCACCATCTTTGTTTTCATCATCGTCACATTTTCTCTCTCTCCCCCCCCCCCCCCCCCCCTCCGTCGCCCTTATCGTCTTCTGCATTACCATAAATGTAGTGGTCGTCAAGCATCCGCATCACCATCCTTTCATTATTTTGTGTCCTTTCTAATCCAACCCACAAAACGCCTACGGCATAATCATCACTATCACCATTACATCTCTACGTTCTTCCACTTTCTCGTTACTTTTCCGTCTTAGTTTCATTTTATCATCCTCATCATTATCACCATCATCTCTCTCGGGATTGTCTTTTCATTATCACAATTACCATCATTATCATTGTTGCTATTGTCGTCAAGGACATCCACCATCGCCCATTCTTTTAAACTGTCTGCCTTTAGAACTATTTTCCTTAAGACTCATCTTCCATCCAGCCCAAATGCCGAACGTTTAGGGATTCACACAGCTACGAAGACTTTGAAGGGAAAAAAAAAATCACCACCCATCATCTCGATCACCACACCACCACATTTTTCATCACCATCGTCATCATCAACAACAACACACAAGACATCATAGTTGTCCCTCCTCATCATCATGTTCCCTCCTACATCTGTTCCCCCTCCTGATCATCGTCTACATCATCAACGTCTTGATCATCATCATAACCATTATCATCATCATCATCATCATCATCATCATCACCATCATCATCATCACCATCATCATCATCGCCGTCGTCGTCATCCTCACAACACTGCCAGAGATCTGTCCCTTTCTGAGCACCCCGTGCAGAACACCTGAAAGGACTCACGTAGCGGTCCCAGACGTTGAGGGTGAGCACCTGGTTCTTCTCATCTAGGTCCATGATCTGCACCAGCTGGATCATGAAGTTCACCTTCATGGTGTCGTTGAAGTTGCGCACAGGACGCCCGAATTTGCCGCGGGCCCGGTAACGGGCCAGCATGTGCTTGATCAGCCGGTCCTCCCATGACAGGTGCACCGCTCTCCTCTCCCCCTCCACTGTGGGAAACAAAGTCATCGTCATCTCAAATGTCATCGTCGTCGTCATTTTTCCTCATGGTCTAGTGGTATCATCATCATCATCATCATCATCGTCATCGTCGTCGTCGTCATCATCATCATCATCATCATCATCATCATCATCATCGTCGTCGTCGTCGTCGTCGTCGTCGTCGCCGTCATCGTTGTCGTCGTTGTTGTCGACGTTGTCGTCGTCGTCGTGGAATGTTCATCATCATAATCGTTGTCGTCATCATCAACTCCGACGTCATCAATAACATTAATATCTATGGTCAGATTACAAGCTAGTTGTTCTGACATGGAGCAGCTCGCTCATGTGCACATAGTACGTGCATTCACAGAACGACAGACAGACAGACAGACACGCGCGGGAGGAGAGAGAGAGAGAGAGAGAGAGAGAGAGAGAGAGAGAGAGAGAGAGAGAGAGAGAGAGTTTGATAAGCATTCCTTTAAACTGATATCTGTGACTATGTTCCTTCGTTATAAATAAAAGCTGATTTTTAGATGAACATTCAAGGTTAAAGGAAAGATAACCCCACCTCCAATGAAACAAAACGCACGGTCTCACTGAGATAAGTAAACGATCTATTTACATACTCTCTTATAGTGCCTGTTCTTCCATCTGCATTGCAAGATTTTTAAACAGACAACCGTTCCCATACATCAATTAAGTAAAGTTAGATAGACAAACATACAGAGAGAGAGAGAAGGGGGGGGGGGGGGAGGAGAGAGAGAGAGAGAGAGAGAGAGAGAGAGAGAGAGAGAGAGAGAGAGAGAGGGGGGGGGGGGGGGGGGGGGGGGGCTTCTCCACAAATACATAGTCACCATCCATTTTCAGGACGATACCAACAGTACTTAAGCAAAGACAGAAAGAAAAGAAAAACAAAACAGCTGGTCAACCCAGACCACACACATATTGGCCGGAAGAGGCTCCGAGCCCAAAGCTGACGAATTCAATCCAGTGGCAGCCGTCCCATTTGAACTTGACAATGATGCAGCAAAGACCACAAACCGACTTGTGTAGAAGTAGGAGTGGAGCGGGTGAAGAGAGTCAGGAAAGGGGGTCCAGAAGGAAAGCAAATCGTTCATCATTGTCAGACCAGTTTCGTGGAAACAACGCTGAACCTGTCTTTGGGCAAGTCAAGTCAGCACACATCGACATTTCAGCACACACAGTTCTCAAACACAGGCGGAGCCCTGGCCTAATGCCGACAGAAGGGAAATCCTTCAACCCGGTCTCTAACCACAAAACCGACGGCTTTCGTGAGTGGCTCTCCCAAAGGATGAACCTCATAAAGAGCAATTCATTAGTTGCCTCGAACTCTCGCTCGGAGCTGGGCACTGGTGTGGAAGCGCCCGGTTTTCCATCACCGAAGTAAAGCCACCATGACTGATCGTCTGCATCATTCTGGTTATCAAATCGCAATGATCTCCCTTTGCCGCACGGAATGACGTGCCGACTTGACATGAATACAAAAGCGGCGTTGAGTACCAAAGGCGGTTAATCTGCTGGGCGTCCACGGATCGTGCACAAACGCGGCTCACACGCAAAAAACAAGAACACATGATCACGCTTCCGAAAGGACATGTCCACACTCTCTTGCTTTCGGTCATGCATGCACAATCGTTTGATTATTTCGCACTCTTATTCGTCCTTTCAGTCCCGCAAGAGAGAGAGAGAGAGAGAGAGAGAGAGAGAGAGAGAGAGAGAGAGAGAGGGGGGGGGGGGGGGGCGTAGGCCTTTTCTCATCTACTGCTGAGAAAGTTTTACATCGTTGTCCGTAATTTGTACCCGGATGATAACTTAGGCTTCTATGTTCGTCAAATGTCCTGTATTACTGTTACATTTTAACGTACGCGTCAGAATTATGAATAAACCAAACATTCTTACAACATTTAATTGGCTTTCCCTCCGATGTTGTGTGCACGGCCATACTCTAGCAGTGATGACACTGTGACTGTGATATCTGTTCGTGCGATCGGACCAAAGATTCACACGAAAACCTACGCAATCGAGAACATGATATAGAAACCAATGTTTCAACCTTTTTCAACGGCAACGGACACAAGTGGTAGTGAGTTTGACTGCTTATCCAAAGACCTCAGGTTAATCTCGGGTTTCAGCACAGAAAAGTAGCGGTGGGAATTTTTTTTTTGAATTGTTCATTCGAAATAAACTTAGGATTGATTCCACTATCAAACATGGATAGGTGTCGCTAAGGAACGTTCCTTTCACTTGTGCAGGGAACGGTTATACCTGGCAGGATTGCTAACGTGTTGGGAAAGCTATTCAGAGGGTGCCGTCCCTGATGCTGGTGAAGTCATGGAACGGGAAGATCTGGCAGTGAATGAATGCGCCCTGACGCAGACAGATCAACGAGGCGTGTAGAGATCCGGCGTTCTGAAGACCTTGCCAACGCCTTCCTCGCTGATGTGTAGATCACAGTGCCAAAAACTAAAGATCCTGACATATCTAGAACCTGATACTCAAAAGTTTACAGACATTTTTTTTTTAAATTCTCGCAGCAGGTGATGGTCAGAAGATACGTAAGCCTATAGGGTATGGGATCTCTGTCCACCAGCTCTTTCAGCGGAGTGACAGCTGAAGTAGAGGGTAATATTTAGTAAGATGTTACCACTAACACATATCATGAGGGCCAAAATGTGAAACCGGAAATAGGTTAGTGTAATATGTACAATCGAAATACTAGTTTCGAAAGGCCGTGTTCATTGATGAATTACATACCATTGCACGCATAACAATCGTCGCACATGTCAGAGGTTACTGCCGTTAAGACGTCTCTCTCTCTGTCTGTCTCTGTCTGTCTGTCTGTCTCTCTCTCTCTCTCTCTCTCTCTCTCTCTCTCTCTCTCTCTCTCTCTCAAAACGAGAAACAGAAACGAGCTAAGTACGCAAGCTCCTTATTGTTACATACTTTAGATAAAAAAAAAAATTTCTATGAATGGAAATCTTAAATGAGCAAGAGTTACTCTAGTTGTTCATTATTCAGTATCTACTGTTCCCCGCCTCACTTAAAATTTCAATTCACACCAATCAGATCGAGGCTGCCTGTAACTGATACTGTTCATCCGTTTATTTGTCTGACTATATCCAAGACCGAAAACGCTGTGCCAATCTTGATCAAAATGAATGTGAATTTGTGCTTGTTTATTTCTCTCCAGGTTGTTGCTGCGCGCAGACCTGCCAGTTACAGGGTATATGGGCAAGCTTGGAACATCTTTTTTTTTTGAGGGGGAGGGGGGATGTCTCCTTGTTTGTTTAGTGTGGTCTGTGTTGTCATTTCTGC
>JADBJO010000005.1:1570000-1572500 GCA_016801955.1 Conus betulinus | reverse complement strand
CACATACAGAGACAGATCCAGACTTACACAGCAGCAGACAGCAGGTGTCGTGCATACATAGTGAGAAGCAAGTTGACCGAGTCCTGTCACCGTATCCCGTAAAAACATGTAAACGTGCTCCCTCTGTAGTACATACTAACACATGCACACGCGTGCTAGTGCACTACAATATCCACACACACACACACACACACACACACACACACACACACACACACACACACACACACACACACACAGAGACTGAGGTGTGGGACGTGGTTGGGGGGTGTTCAAAGGAAGATAAAACAGCACGAATGTGATTCATTTATTCATCATGACTTTGTTAATGCCGTTCATATTTGTAAATGTGCCACACTTTGTTCCAGGGAAATGTCGACTATATGCCGTTTTTTCGCTTTGTCAGTGGGACAGTATATGATACGCAGATCTTTCTCTCGACAAATGTTAAGAAAACAGTACACGAAAAGATGAAAAAAAGCAGATGGCTCAACTAATGGGATTTTTTTTGAGTTATGAAATTAAGCACTAAGTAATTTTGTTATGATGATACGTTTCTTCTTCTAGCCATCTTTACATGCCGCTTCTGCTGACGTTCTGTTGTTATGTCAGCTAAGCAGTGAAGCGATCAATGAAACGTGCAGCCTTGGAAATGTGTAAACACGCGCGTGTTTGGAAACGTCCATGTGAGCATGCTCTGTGTGTGCTTGTTGCACGCACAGCAGATGAAACAGCCCATGCACACAACGCTGCTTTAGTGTTCATGGGCAGTCTGCTTGTAATTCCATGCAGCAAAGGGAGATCATTAGGATTTGATCACCACGATGAAGCACAGGATCAGTCATGGTGGCTTTACTTTGATAATGAAAAACTCGAGCTTCCAAACTGATGCTCACTTCCAAGCGCGCCCCCGAAGAAACCCATAAATTGCTGTATATGTAGTTCATCCTTTGCGAGAGCCACTTAAAGGGCGTTAGCTTGTGCACAGAGCCCTGCTGAAAGGATTTTCCTTCTTTGGGCCCGCCGCCTCACACTCCATTACTCCATGTATTGAAATGGCGCAGTGCAGAGTTGGACCGGCTCCAGGGTATGTTTAGCCTTGTCTCCCTGAAGTTGGCCGAACAGCTATGAATAATTAAAGTTGCTTCCCCTGTGGAACTCGATTTTTTTCCTCTCTTCTCCCCCACCACACACAATTCGATTTGTGGTCCTTGTTGCATCACTGTAAAGTTCAAACGGGTCGGCTTCCATGGGAAACTCTGAAATGGTCGAACTCGCAGCGGAACCTCTTCTGGCCAATATATGCAGAGTCTGAATTAACCAGCTGTTGTGTTTTTCCTTTTTCTCCCTGTCTTTGATCATCCGTTTTTGATTTTTTTTCCTTTCTTTTTTTTTTTTTCAAAAGACAGATACCATATTCCCCTGTTTGTTCAACAAATCATAGAGAAGGTAAATACCTGCATTCGTTATTTCGTCTCCGTCTCTGTCAGTGTATGTGTGAATTTTACCCTCTTTCTCTGCGTCTCTTTCTTTCTGAATTGAAACACGGAGAACAAAATTCATTCGCGGCCTTCTCCAATACTGGTGTTTTATGGAGTAAATCAAATGGTGGTTTGCAAAAATTCACCATTTTCGAACAATGCATCTTCGTGGCTTTGTTTTGTGTGGGTAAAGGTGTGATAAGCAGTTACTGCAAGAGAATTCAAGCACCAGCTATTCATCATCCTGAAATACGGAACACGACGACCTCTATCTATCTATCTATCTATCTATATCTGTCTGTCTGTCTGTCTATCTATCTATCTATCTATCTATCTATCTCATCTAAGTATCTGGGGAACAAAGGCAGGTCTGTCTGTCATTAAAACAATGTTAGCAAAGATTACAAACAAACAAGTATTACAATTACAAACAAACAAACAAAGACAAGTTCACCATTTCTCTGTCATTAAAGCAATGACTTGGCAGACATTAAAAACAAACAAACAAACATACATAAATGAAAAATCAGAGGTGGAAGTGGCTGAAAGAGAAAATTGGAGTGAAAAAGCGAGCGTAAGAATATAAATATCAAATCTTACATTTGCAGCCTACGGGGGCGTTAGAATATAAACATAAAATCACTAAACTAAGGGGGCTTTTCACTTCACTTACAGACTAAGGGGGCTTTAGAATATAATCATAAAATCTTTCGCTTACAGACTAAGGGGCTTTAGAATATAATCATAAAATCTTTCACTTGCAGACTAACGGGGCTTTAGAATATGATCATAAAATCTTTCACTTGCAGACTAAACGGGACTTTAGAACTATGAATCATAAAATCTTTCACTTGCAGACTAAGGGGACGTTAGAATCTAAACATAAAATCTTTCACTTTCAGACTAAGCAGTTAGAATCTAAATATAAAAGTTTCACTTGCAGAACGTTAGAATCTAAAAAAATCTTTCACTTGCAGACTAAGGGGCGTTAGAATCTAAATATAAATCTTTCACTTGCA
>JADBJO010000005.1:1562500-1567500 GCA_016801955.1 Conus betulinus | reverse complement strand
CAAATCCGCCAAGTTTTACGGCGTGTTTTGCGTCATGGCTTTGCATCATGGTTTATGGCGCCTAGAGCTTTTACTTCCCCCCTCCAGAAGATGACAGTATGGGGCCAACAAAGTCCGCGCATGCCCATTAGCAGGGATCCATGCCATCTTTCTGTCCCCTATGAGGGCTAATCCAGGGCGACGCTATGTCGCTGGGAAGTCATTGTCGTTCTTACAGGCGGCGGCTAATGAGAAGGTTTTTGTCTTGTTTTCATTTTCGGAAGGTGCAGCCGTTGTTAACATGGCACTTCCACTAAAAAAAAAAAAAAGCTATTTCCGATCTCACCACCTGCATAATCTCCTGTGTATTCTGTTTTATGTATTCAGCTTTTTGTTGTTGTTTTTTTTTTTTTTTTTGCCTGAGAGGAGCTAGTGGGCGAATGAGAAACATCGTGGCTCCGCGCGTGCACGCGTGTGCTTGTGTGTGTGTGTGTGTGTGTGTGTGTGTGTGTGTGTGTGTGTGTGTGTGTGTGTGTGTGTGTGCTTGCTTGTGTGTGTGTGTGTGTGTGTGTGTGTGTGTGTGTGTGTGTGTGTGTGTGTGTGTGTGTGTGTGTGTGTGTGTGTGTGTGAGAGTGAGAGAGAGAGAGAGAGAGAGAGAGAGAGAGAGAGAGAGAGAGAGAGAGAGAGAGAGAGAGAGAGAGAGAGAGAGAGAGAGATGCTAAACACAATATCGATTTTGTTCTGCGCTGCAAAATGTAAATGATTTGTGTTCTCACTCTGCCATTTGTCTTCATTAACGTGCTTCGAACACCCCCCCCCCCCCCCCCCCCCGTGTTGTAGAATTGTGAAAAAACCCACTTCCTTGTAACCAAAACGTGTCACAACACTGTATGTTGACAGGGCAGACACCCATACTCTCATGAAATAAAACGTGTCACACCCTATGTTGACAGACAATACATTCTTTGTCTTGTGACTGAAACGTGTCATGTTGACAGATGATGCACCTGTTCTCTTGTGTCTGAAATGTGTCAACATCTTGTTGACGGGAGATGCATCTGTTGTCTTGTGACTGAAATGTGTCAACATTTTGTTAACAGGAGATGCATCTGTTGTCTTGTGAGTGAAATGTGTCAACATTTTGTTGGCGGGAGATGCATCTGTTGTCTTGTGACTGAAATGTGTCAACATTATGTTAACGGGAGATGCATCTGTTGTCTTGTGGTGAAATGTGTCACAGCCTTTGTTGACGAGAGAAGCATCTTGTCTCTTGTGACTGAAACGTGTCACAGCCTTTGTTGACGGGAGATGCACCTGTTGTCTTGTGACTGAAACGTGTCACAACATTTGTTGACGGGAGATGCATCTGTTCTCTTGTGACTGAAATGTGTCAATATTTTGTTGACGGGAGATGCATCTGTTGTCTTGTGACTGAAATGTGTCACAAACTTTTTGTTGACGGGAGATGCGTCTATTCTCTTGTGACCTAAATGTGTCACAACAAATGTTGACAGACGATACAAACTTTCTCTTGTGACATAATTACTTCACAACATTTGTTGACAGTAGATATAAAAACATTCTCTTGTGACTGAAACTTGTCAGGGTATATGCTGGCAGGAGATACACCCATTTTCTTGTAACTGAAACGTGTCATAACATAAAAGGCTGACAGAGAGCGATTCAGTTTTGTTTTGTAATTGAAACGCGTCATAACGTAAAGGGCTGACAAGAGAGCGATTCAGTTTTGTTTTTTGTAACTGAAACGTGTCATAACATAAAAGGCTGACAAAAGAGCGATTCAGTTTTGTTTTGTAACTGAAACGTGTCATAACATAAAAGGCTGACAAGAGAGCGATTCAGTTTTGTTTTGTAACTGAAACGTGTCATAACATAAAAGGCTGACAAAAGAGCGATTCAATTTGTTTTTTGTAACTGAAACGTGTCATAACATAAAGGGCTGACAAGAGAGCGATTCAATTTTTGTTTTGTAACTGAAACGTCATAAACATAAAGGGCTGACAAGAGAGCGATTCAATTTTGTTTTGTAACTGAAACGTGTCATAACATATGGAGGGCTGACAAGAGAGCGATTCAATTTTGTTTTGTAACTGAAACGTGTCATAACATAAGAGGCGATGACAATTTTGTTTTGTCAAAACGCGCCATAACATAAACTGAAAGAGCGATTCAATTTAATATAAAGGGTCTGACAAGAGAGCGATTCAATTTTGTTTTGTAACTGAAACGTGTCATAATATGGAAGGGCTGACAAGAGAGCGATTCAATTTCTTTTGTAACTGAAACGTGTCATAATATAAAGGGGCTGACAAGAGAGCGATTCAATTTTGTTTTGTAATAACTGAAACGTGTCCATAATATGAAAGGCTGACAAGAGCGCGATTCAATTTTGTTTTGTAACTGAAACGCGCCATAACATAAAAGGCTGACAAGAGAGCGATTCAATTTTGTTTTGTAACTGAAACGTGTCATAATATAAAAGGCTGACAAGAGAGCGATTCAATTTTTTTGTTTGTCAATATGGAAGGCTGACAAGAGAGCGCGTGTTGTTTTGTAATATGGAGGGTCTGAATATGGAGGGCTGACAAGAGCGATTCAATTTTGTTTTGTAATAACTGAAATGTGTCATAATATGGAAGGCTGACAAGAGCGCGATTCAATTTTGTTTTGTAATAACTGAAACGTGTCATAATATGGAGGGCTGACAAGAGCGCGATTCAATTTTGTTTGTAATTGAAACGTGTCGTAATATGTAAGGCTGACAAGAGCGCGATTCAATTTTGTTTTGTAATAACTGAAACGTGTCATAATATGAAAGGCTGACAAGAGCGCGATTCAATTTTGTTTTGTAACTGAAATATGTAAGGCTGACAAGTCGATATAATATGGAGGGGGCTGACAAGAGAGCGATTCCATTTTTTTTTGGTACCTGAAATGTGTCATATCATGGAAGGCTGACAAGAGAGAGATTCAAATTTTTTTTTGGTTGTAACTGAAAATGTGTCATGTCATGGAAGGCTGCCGAGACAGATTCACTTTTTTTTTTTTTATAAACTGAAACTTTTATATAACATGGAAAGCTGACAAGAGAGAGATTCACTTTTTTTGTGACTGAGACTTGCCAGCCGCCATAGCGACTCCCATGGAGCGACAGCTCAGCGGCGGGCCACAGACCTCTCTAACAGAGACTCTTGTCAGTTGACCGTAAGATCATCTGCCACACGACCCCGACGCCACTGATTTCCCCGCCGCTTCATCTGCACTAAAGGACATTTCACGCGGCAGCTGGCCGCTGAACGGCTTTTCACAACAAACAGTATGACAGATCGATCATCGCCACACAGGACAACTACTACAACCCGTTGCGCGCTAAAACAACTGATAGCGGGGACCCATCAGCTTTACTACGTTACTTTGCCGAATGGTTTATAGGACCCTGACCCGTTAAGATGACACGATGGAGCTAACACAGGCAAGCGTACAGGGCTAGTTGCCAACAGCATGGGTTTGTTCCTGGGCCCAGTTTGTTGCCGTGTGTGCAGCAATCCGAATTAGTCACTGTGTTGACAGTCTAGCGGTAACTTGCTTGCTTTTGGCTGCGGCGTCCGACGGTCCGTACCTGGCTGATATGAAACGTCCATTAAGAACACGCAGATACTGATTTTTTCCCCCTACCTGAATCGTTTCTGGGTCTTTCTTTTTTTTGTATCAGCTTTTTCTAAGAGAGAGAGAGAGAGAGAGAGAGAGAGAGAGAGAGAGGAGACAGACAGAGAGACTGAAGACAGAGAGACAGAAGAAGAAGAAGAAGAAGAAGAAGAAGAAGAAGAAGATGACGAAGAAGACTGTTAACAAATGTATGAGAAAGGAAGTGGCTGGGAAGATAGATGATTTCGCAATCCGAATGGAGGAAAAAAAAACCGAAGAGAGGGTTCTTATAATAACACACCACAGACATTTTGTCACCCCCCTAACCAGCAGGTGGCCGGGGTGTTTCAACAGACATGTGAACATCGATCTTACTTGTGCCTGTGTTCATCAGAGCATTTGACTGGGCGCCAAGGATCTTACTGCTGTCCGAATTCATTGGGGCATTTCAGTGGTTACCAACGATCCTATTGCTGTCTGAGGTCATTGGGGCATTTCAGTGGGCACCAAGGATCTTACTGCTGTCCGGGTTCAATGGAGGATTTCAATGAGCACCAAGGACGTAGTGGGGCATTTCAGCGGTTACTGCTGTCTGAGATTATCATCGGGGCATTTCAGTGGGCACCAGAGTCTTACAGCTGTCCAAGTTCATTGGAACATTTCAGTGGGCAACAAGAATCTCATCGCTGTCCAAGTTCATTGGGGCATATCAGTGGGCACCAGAGTCTTACTGCTATCCAAGTTCATCGGAATATTTCAGTGGGCACCAGGGATCTTACTGCTGTGCAAGTTCATTGGGGCATATCAGTGGGCACCAGAGTCTTACTGCTGTCCAAGTTCATTTGAATATTTCAGTGGGTACCAGGGATCTTACTGCTGTGCAAGTTCATTGGGGCATATCAGTGGGCACCACAGTCTTACTGCTGTCCAAGTTCATTGGAATATTTCAGTGGGCACCAGGGATCTTACTGCTGTGCAAGTTCATTGGGGCATATCAGTGGGCACCAGGGATGCTGTCCAAGTTCACTGCATTTCAGTCCCAAGTTCACTGGGGCATTTCAGTGGGTGGGCACCAGGGATCTTACTGCTGTGCAAGTTCATTGGGACATTTCAGTGGGCACTGACTCTATTCCAAGTTTCCTGGTGAATTCTGGAAACTTACTTTTGGGTTTTCATAAGGTATCGAACGGTGACATGGATTTAGAGAGGACCAGTCTAACCACACCACACACACACACACACACACACACACACACACACACACACACACACACACACACACACCTCTTTATACCGAGACAATCATGCAGCACAAAAAAGTATACAAAATCGATGATGGACTAGTAGTAGCCGCC
>JADBJO010000005.1:1542500-1545000 GCA_016801955.1 Conus betulinus | reverse complement strand
CGGCATTTTAACGTTTGTCATCTCTCTTTCTCTGTCTGTCTGTCTCTCTTTCTCTCTCTGTCTCTGTGTCTGTCTGCTAACCTATTTGTCTGTCTGTCTCTTGTCTCCGTTTCTCTGTCATTGTTTCTGTTTCTGTCTCTGTCTTCCTCCTGTCTGTCTGTCTCTGTGTCTGCTTCTCTCTTCCTCTCCCCTCTCTCTCGCTTCTCTCTATCTCTTTCTTTTTCTCTCTCATTTCCTCTGTCCCTTTAGTCTCTCGCACTTCTGGCTCAACGTGCCTGCACATGTGCGTTTGTGTATGCGTGCGCATTGGACCGTGTCCAAAAAGAAACTAAAACAGGTTATTAAAGTTGACAAGCAACAACAACGAAAAAAAAATATGTGCATCGATTACAACAGCGACGACGACAACATGAACAACAACTGTAGCAATAGCATCTTCATCATCAACATAATCGTCTGATTATTAGGCGAACATATATTATTAAACAATTTCCGTTTTCAGGAATACCAACGAGTAAACAGTGTTAGTGAAAGGATACCGCAGCGATGGTGTGCTAAAGTACACGCGGAGAATCAGAAACAGATTTTCAAATACAGTTAGGTCGTGTAACTGTGGCTGCAAAATGCAATGAAATTCAACACTTTAACAAACCTGGCCGCACGACAAGTTTTCTTGGAAAATAATGTTGCTGCAACACTATTTCACGAACTGTAGAGCTGCTACAAGACAATTTCACAGCGCCGCGGGTTTCGAAAAGCTTGCGTCGCTCAAAACGCTTGGTTTTGACACAAACATCATTAGGTTTTACAAACATTTCATGGATATCTCTCATCAAACCCTGTTGCAAATAATCATTTCACGGGAAACGCTGTAGCACAGCGACTTTTTTTCTTTTTTTTTTTTTTTTTCTTTTTTTTTTTTTTCAAGCCAGCGGCGTTATTTTATCTTGAGCACAGTCGATGCGACACTGTCCAAGGGCGACATGATTACGTATAACACCGATCAGGGCGGAGCAATCCCCCAAATACATGCATGGGTTGGGGTGGTGAGTGAGGGTGAGTGAGGGTGGGTGGGGGGGGGGGGGTGGGGGGGGGGGGTGAGGGGGTTCGAACTGCGACCCGGCCGTGATTTAAGAGGAGGCCTCAAGGGTGGTTGATGGGGAGGTCGGGAATCAACTTATGATCTTGGGTTTGTAAGGTGGATGAGGGAACCATCAATGTGTCTGGTTCGGATGGCCAGAAATGAGCAGATTTACAGTGAGTCAGTTGACAGGTTAACCAAGGGCTTTGTCTGGGGTGGCTGGTCAGGAATGGATCTATACTGAGTCTGTTGATGAATTAGTTCAAAGCCTTTGGTCCAGGTTTTGTAGAAAGTCGCAGCACACTTGGATTGGAGAGTCTGATGACACACACACACACACACACACACACACACACACACACACACACACACACACACACTCTCTCTCTCTCACTCACTCACTCACTGATTTGCACGTTTTAGAAGGAAGTCGAGTGAAGAACGGAATGTTGTCCCAAAATGATTCCGGTGAAATGGTTTCCTTTAAATTATTATTCTCAATGAGCAGTCAACTGCTATTCTTATATAAAACCCTCCATTCCAGGGTTAATCTCGCGTTCCTTAAAGAGGCAGGTCAATCAGCTATTTACTGTTGAACCTGGTGGGAAACAACTGTTTAACTAATGAACTGATCCAAAGGGGAGAGGGGTGGGGGGAGGTTGGATCAATGACCAGCTTGATCCTGATGAAGGTCTGCGGTTTGCCGTGTGCCCTTCGAATTGCTACTGAAATTATTTTACGTGGATCGAAGAAAGAAGACTGAAAATTGTAACAGTTTGTTATCTCTTTTCAAGCTGCGTATTTGATGATAAACGACAACTTCACACATGCGTGAAGTGTTTGGGGCATTTTCTCCCGGCCCGAATGTTCATCCACGAGAAGTAACCAGTTTTTTCTGTTCCCACCAACCCATCCACTTCCGACTTCACCATCAGCCACTGCCGAACTATTCACACTAACAGCCTCGCTGCTGCCGTTACTGCTGGCAGCTCTTGTGCTTCCGAGTACGTCCGGCACCATGACGTCCGCATCCATCATTGTGCCACCTCCCTCGTCCCCACGCACCGTCCTGATCACCAGCCTAATCACGACCAATCAGACAACGACATTGGGGAGCTGTGTGAATGTATTGTCCGTCTGTCTCTTCGGGTGGGGTTCATCAACCTTCTTGTTCTGCCTCAGCGGTCTGGGACTGTTGGTGTTGGCTGGCAGGAGGGTTTTCTTCTTTGCAGGACGACGATTGCTCACACGATGCTTCTTCATTTATTCATTCAGTATTCCGCGTCCATTTTCGCGAGTTTATTTTCTTCTTGTGCTTAATTCATTGTGTGTTATTTACTCCGTTCCCTCACTCGGTCATTCATTTGTTCACTCATTCATGATTTTTTTTTTTTTTTTTTTTTTTGCAGATGACGAACA
>JADBJO010000005.1:1530000-1532500 GCA_016801955.1 Conus betulinus | reverse complement strand
AACAGGCATGACATGACGTGACGAATTTGTGAAACGAGCCGTTGACAGTCAGCAGTGGAAAGGAAGTGGATGCAAAGCAAGCAAGCGTAGCTCAACACGATGATTAATCAATCTCTCTCTCTCTCTCTCTCTCTCCTCTCTCTCTCTCTCTCTCTCTCTCTCTCTCTCTCTCTCTCTCCCTACCTAGAGACGAAGATCAAAGACAAAGCTTAGGCAGCCTGATTCCGCTTCATTCTGGTGGAAAAAAAATCATTTTGGACACAAGGGAGATTAGTGTTGTCTGTACGGGACTCACGTCAAAACAAAAACTTTTGTTGTAGTTATACGTCATTACACCATTATTTTTCTCCATGCATCGTAAAAACTAACATCCTCTGATCCAGCGAGGTTTGGGCAGTGCCTAGTCTCTCGCTACCCCCTTTTTCTTGCCCTTTCCCTCCCTCTGAGTTGTCTTTTCCCCCGAGAGGGAGAGGAGGGGAGAGACGCGCGGAGGGAGAAGGAGAGAGAGGGAGGGGAGCGGCGCGGAGAGAGGAGGGGAGCGAGGGCGGAGCGGGAGGAGGAGGGAGGAAGGGAGGAGAGGAGAGCGCGAGAGTGAGAGAGGTGGAGAGAGGCGACGAGAGGCGCGAGAATCGGTTTCGGAGAGATAGCGAGAAGGAGAGGAGAGAGGAGAGGAAGAGAGAGAGAGAGGATGAGAGGAGGAGAGAGAGAGAGAGAGGCGGAAGGCGGGGGAGAGAGAGGAGAGGAGAGGGGGGGAGAGAGGAGGAGAGCGAGAGGCGACGAGGAGGAGGAGGAGAGGAGGGAGAGAATAGAGAGGAGGGGAGAGCGAGGGGGGAGAGAGACGAGAGGCGGAGGAGAGACGGAGGAGAGGAGAGTGCGAGCGGAGAGAGGAGGAGAGCGAGGAGCGAGCGGAGGAGAGGGCGCGGCGAGGAGAGCGGGAGAGCGTTGACACTGGAGAGAGGGGGGCGGGAGAGAGGAGGAGAGCGGAGAGCGCGAGAGGAGGAGAGCGGGGCGGCAGGGGCGAGCGGGGCGGGGAGAGAGAGGAGAGAGAGAGAGGAGGAGGAGACGAGGAGAGAGAGCGAGGGAGGAGAGGAGAGCGGAGCGAGGGGGGGGAGGCGAGGAGAGCGAGAGGAGGAGGAGCGAGGACGAGGGAGAGGGAGAGGAGCGAGAGGAGAGGAGGAGAGGCGAGAGGAGGAGAGAGAGCGAGGGAGAGAGGGGAGAGAAGGCGGGCGAAGGAGGACGAGGAGATGAGGAGGGAAAGAGCGAGAGAGCGCGGCGGAGGGAGAGAGGAGGCGAGGTGGAGAGAGAGAGAGGGAGAGGAGGAAGGGAGAGCGGGAGTTGAGGGGGGACGAGAGGAGGAGAGGGGAGCGAGGGAGAGAGAGGCGAGAGAGCGAGCGAGAGCGAGAGGGAGAGAGGAAGAGCGCCTGAGAGCAGGAGCGGCGGAGGGAGAGGGATGGCGCGCGGAGGAGAGAGGGAGAGAGCGAGGGGAGCGGAGCGGGGAGAGAGCGATGACACTGATGAGATGAGAGGAGAGAGAGAGAGAGATTTGGAGAGGGCGGAGCGAAGGAGAGGAGGAGGAGCGAGAGGGAGATTGGAGAGAGAGATGGCGGGGAGGAGCGAGGGAGGAGCGATGGGGGACCGCGAGGCGGGAGGAGCGCTTGCCGAGCGCGGAGGGCGGGGAGCGCGAGAGGAGGAGAGGCGGAGAGAGGAGAGTAGGGCGGCCCGAGAGGACGCTCCCGGGGAGGAGGAGCGCGGGGCGAGAGGCGAGAGAGAGGGAGCGGAGAGAGAGGAGAGAGAGGGCGCGGAGCGAGCGGATGAGAGAGGAGTAGAGGAGCGCGAAGGAGAGAGAGCAGGAGGAAGAGAGGGAGATGAGAGAGAGGGAGGGAGGAGGGGGAGAAGGCAGAGAGAGAGAGATGAAGGAGAGGGGAGCGAGCGGAAGGAGAGGGAGAGGGGAGAAGGAGGAGGGGGATGGAGCGGAGAGGGCGAGAGAGGAGAGAGAGAAGAGGGGGAGAGGGCAATTGACAAGGGGGAGAGAGAGCGAGGGAGAGAGAGAGAGAAGAAGAGCGAGGGAGGCGATGGAGAGAGAGGAGAGAGGATGATGAGCGGCGGAGGGATGGAGCGGAGGAGAGCGCGAGACGAGGAGGAGGAAGACGAGGAGAGGCGATGGAGAGAGGAGAGCGAGAAGATGGGAGGGGAGAGAGATGAGAGAGGGAGAAGGGAGCGAGCGGGAGAGAAGGGCGAGAGAGAGATGCGGAGATGGAGAGAGAGCGTGAGAGAGCGGGCGGAGGGAGGGATAGAGAGAGAGAGGCGCGCGGAGATTAGAGGAGAGCGAGAAGAGGGAGGAGGAGAGAGCGGAGAGCGCGGAGGGGAGCGGAGAGACGAGGGGAGAGGCGGGCGAGAGCGAGAGCGAGAGCGAGACGGATGAGAGAGGGAGATAGGCAGGGAAGCGAGGGAGAGCAAGAGGACGAGGAGGAGGAGAAGGAGGAGAGAGAGACGAGGAGAG
>JADBJO010000005.1:1515000-1525000 GCA_016801955.1 Conus betulinus | reverse complement strand
CAGATAGGGAAAACAGAAAACCTGCCAATGATTATGAAACAGATAGAAAAATCTGTGATGGGTAGGAGACGTCAATTCTCTGTATAATTTCCTTACAATTACATTTCCCTTACTTTCTTGTCCACTTAAAAAGAAAGTCTGCCTATTAGATACGGAGGAGACACGGCACACACGCACAGGCACATACGTAAAGCGCAAGCACATACACATACATCTGGCCAAACAAACATATGCGCGTGCGCGTGCACACACATATGCATACAACACATGCGCGTGGACACACGCACAACGACACACACACACAAACGCCACAGCCCACGTACAACACACACACAAACACACAAAACACGCACTATTCTAGATCCCACACAGTTCTATCCCTGCCAGCACACACTTGATGGAACTCTTGGGCATGAATCTTCCCGGCCTTCTTCCTACCCCCCCCACACACCCTTCTTTTCTGACGCTGGCCTGCCAATCACTCTCTAGAACGAGCGGGAAGAGACAGAGGGATCTCCGGCACTTCCTTCCAGAACACACCGGCTAGGTGAGGGGAGGAGACCAGAGGACTTTTCTCCCCTTTCTTCTCCCCTCCTGAGACTTCACCTCCCTGCCTTTTTAGAGGGGGATCCGCCTGTGCCAGAGGAGAGACGAGAGGGAGAGACAGAGGGAGGGATGGTTAGAGAGAGAGAGATAGAGAGAGAATAGAGAGATAGGACAGCCAGAGGGAGATTGACAATTTTTGAGACATAGAGAGAGAGAGAGACAGAGAGATAGTTGGTGGGGAGGGATAGACCTTTATAGCTCGTATCGCTGACAGTTGAACTGTGGAATGTCTTAAACAGATCCTTTTGGGCCCTTTGTCATGGTGACTGATACAAACAGCAAAACATATGATCAGAGAAGATAGGAGAGAGAGAGGTAGGAGAGGAGAGAGAGCTAGAGAGGAGTACGAGAGATAGAGAGGGTAAGAGAGGAATGATAGTGGGAGAACAGAGAGACAGAGAGAGGAGATGGCAGAAGAAGGGGGAGAGGGAGACGAGCCAAGCCTAGATGGCGTCAGAAGGAGGATGAACGAGGGAGTCGGTTTAAGACGACATATAGAGGTTTAGGGCCCAGCTTCCAGAGAGACTGATTAGGACCAGATTACCGATGATCAGAGATAGAGATAGATGCGAGAGTAGATAGATAGTATAAAGATATCTGCGGAAGAGAGCGAGATAGAGGATGGTTTGTTGAACTCATGATTCAGAGTCATGGCCAGAAACGAACAGACGCCATCCAAAGCTCTACCTAGATTGGCGTCAGGTCGGATGATTGATACTCGTAAGACTGAAACGCAAGTGTTAAGACATCTTTCAGATCTGTTGCCATATATACAGGGTTCACACATGAGTCATGCTCCCAGCCTGAAGAAGCCTAACTGCTGGCTTGCGATCGAACGTTTCCGCCTCTTCTGCAAACAGGCGAAACTTCAAGACGCCAATATTACATCTTGATGTTATTTCGCTTTTTTCTCCTGTGGTCTCTTTGTCCTTTGTTGTTTTTGTATCGTGTTTGCTTCTATTTTTAGAGCTGCCCTTCGGATGTCACAGTGTTCCAACATGCAAAAATCCTGGGTATTACTCGGCGTTTTATGACTTTCTGTTGTCAGAAACTTGTCATTACAAATATAGTTTGTGTCGCGTTTTACCCCTCTTGCCCGTTATCTCCTTTTCTTTTTTTTTTTTTTTCCTTTTTTTTTTTTTTCTTCGCTCTAAACAACAGCTCCCTGTAATCACTCATGCAGAGTCTTCTCTATGTAAGCTAGTGTGTTCCTTATCTCGCCCCTCGACAATTTAGGTTGAAGTCTCTGTCATTGTGAACAGAATCGAAGCAAGATCCACCCGATGTGTTGCTTCTATCGCCCCAGTCAAATCAAAAATGATTTTAACTTACAGAGTATGCTTTCACAGCTTTTCTCTCTCCTCTCTGTTTCTTTTCTCTCTCGCTCCTCTCTCTCTCTGAATCACGCACACGCACGCACGCACGCACCAACGCACGCATGTACACACACACACACACACACACACACACACACACACACACACAAGTCACACAAGCAATCGCGCGCTCATTATGCATGCACACACACACACACACACACACCACACACACACCACACACACACACACACATACACCACACACACACCACACAACACACACACACACACACCCACACACACCACACACCCACCACACCCCCCCCACCCCCCCACACCACAACGGCGCCACAGCCCCCCCCCCCCACACACACACAAACTTGAGATAAAAAAGAAATCGAAAAGATATTTGCTGCATGAGAGAGAAAAACAACATCCCAAAAATAAAAGCAATGAAAAACATATTTACAAGCATCCACTACCAAACTCATACCAACAATACGTAGACCCTACCACTGTGATGAAAACCATTATGCGTTTATATCAATAATGAAAGTACAAACTCTGAAAATACACAGACTGACCCAGAGAGAGAGAGAGAGAGAGAAGAGAGAGAGAGAGAGAGAGAGAGAATCGAGAGAGAGAGAGAAGAGAGTCGAGAGAGGAGAGACAGAGACAGAGAGAGAGGGCGCGGGGAGGGCGGTTAGGGGGTGAGGGGCACACAGGCAAGCAGGCAGGTAGGCAGCAGAACAGAAGACCCAACAAAGACAGACAGAACAGGCCAGGCATGCATGCAGGCAAAGGCAGGCCTAGGCAGATAGAGGTGAGAGCCAGAGAGACCGCGAGAGCACCTCATGCGCACCCAGACTGGGCGGGGTGGGGGTTTTTTTGGGGGTGAGGGGCCCACAGGGCAAGCCGGTCAGAACAGACTAACAGAAAGACAGACATACAGGCAGGCAGGCAGACAGACAGATAGAGGTGGAGAGACAGAGAGACGCGGAGCACCTCATGCGCAACCAGGACTGATAGGTGATTAATTTTTTTTTTGGTCCCGTCGAATTTCTTCTGAATGCTCTCTCAGTTTTAAGTGAAATAATTTGAAGGCGGGCAAATTTCCTATGCCAGATATTCAGAATATGTATGGCCAATCCTCCAGACCAGAGACTGTTTAGGAATCTCGGAAAGGAAAGTGTGTGTGTGTGTGTGTGTGTGTGTGTGTGTGTGTGTGTGTGTGTGTGTGTGCGCGCGCGTGCGTGCGCGCGTGCGTGCGTGCGTGTATGGTATGTGCGTGTATGTGTGTGTGTGTGTCGTGCGTGCATGCGTGAATGCGTGTGTATGTGTGTGTGTGTGTGTGTGTGTGTGTGTGTGTGTGTGTGTGTGTGCACACGCGTGTGTGCGTGTGTGTATGTGTGTGTGTGTCCGTTTCCATGGAGATGAAAGATTCGTAGCCCCCTCCCCCCCTCTCCTCCCTCACCAATCCCGCCCTGTCCATCTATCAGAAACGTGCATCCAGTCTGGGGGAAGTCCCAGCAAGCACTGCCACTGGTTTGCCGCTGGACGTGACGGTAAAGCAGCCAAGTGATCATCACCAATAACGGACAGGGTGAGGCTGATTCGGTCAATGGGACACAGATAAAACATCATCAGACGTCGCCAGATCAGTTGTATGAGACCCAGGGCACCAAAGGGGGGTGGGGTAGGGTGGGTGGGGGTAGGGTGGGGAGGGGGGGGGGGGGGACGGAAAAAAAGGCAACCGTAGGTCACGTACAGCCTGCCAGTCGGGGGAAGCGGAGGAGGGAGAGAGGGGGTGTTCAAGAAGCCCCCCCCCTCCCCCCCCCTCCATCCCCCTTTCCTATCGTCCAGTCCTGGAATCAACAAAGTTTTGGACAAAACTTATCTCCCTTTCTGCTTGTTCTTGCTTCTCTGGTCCAGTTCTTGTCGTTCTTCTTGCTCCTGGTCCTCCTCTTCTTGCCCTTGCACCTCTTATTGTTGCTCTCTGTCTTGTCAGTCCTCTTGCTGTTGTTGGTCTTGCTGAACTTCTTCTTCCGTTGCCTGCGGTGTTCACGTGCACTGATTTCTACGCGTATGTCTTTATGTGCAAACACACACACGAACTCAGACACATCCACATGCACTCAGCTGTCCAAACACACACATTGATTTTAACCTGTCATTAAAAGTGTCCAAATATATACTCGCAGACAATAAAGAGGCACGAAGAGGCTCTTTTTGCACTTCTGATTGGAAGCGTTTTCTTGCAGCATTGAGTCATTCCAGTGGGTACAGACACAAGTGCATCATGCACAGTTTTGTGAAGCTAACACCCTACGTGTGAAACAAAGAGAATCTAGCCAAAAGACGAACCTCGACCGTGAAGGATCTGACAGAACGAACTCTGCAGGGGATGATACTACAGTGAAAGCTTTCAGAAGAGATAAGGTCAAAGGTAGAGCAGGTCGAACGTGACAGCCAGGATAGAGCTGAACACACGTTGTATACGTGGGATTTAAAACAGGCACGGGATGGCTTTAGTGCAGTAATACCGGTGATGGGATGGACTGTACAATATGATAGAAACGGAAAGCAGATGGGATGGAACAGACTGAACACAATGATGGGAAAGGAAAGTAGGCAGGATGCAACAGAGTGAACACAGTGATAGGAAAGTAGGCAGGATGCAACAGAGTGAACACAGTGATAGGAAAGTAGGCAGGATGCAACAGAGTGAACACAGTGATGGGAAAGTAGGGTAGGATGCAACAGAGTGAACACAGTGATGGGAAAGTAGGCAGGATGCAACAGAGAATACAGTGAAGGAAAGTAGATGAACAGTAATACAGGATGCAACAGTAGGCAGGATGCAACAGAGTGAATACAGTGATAGAAAAGTAGACAGGATGCAACAGAGTGAATAGTGAATAGGAAAGTAGGCAGCAACAGAGTGTAATACAGTGAAAGGAAAGTAGACAGGATGCAACAGAGTGAACACAGTGATAGGAAAGTAGGCAGGATGCAACAGTGAACACAGTGATAAGAAAGTAGGCAGGATGCAACAGAGTGAACACAGTGATAGGAAAGTAGGCAGGATGCAACGAGTGACGCAGTGCGGCAGGATGCAACAGAGTGAACACAGTGAGAAAGCAGACGCTGCTCTCGTGATGACTTCAATGACAATTCCCTTTCAGTTCCACGCCCTCGGTAAGTTTTGTGTCCAGGTCGTCAGTACTGGCAACCGTCGTTGGACGAACTTTAGGGTGGACGTGCACACTGACGCTGGCTAGCGACTTGGCAGTTATCCTGTCAGCAGGGGACTTGGCAGGCGCTGTCTTAGGTCCATAGGATCAGAACAGGTACCAACGTCTGTACACCATTGACGTGATTAGGCAGCAGAACAATGTCTTCTCTCGGTGGGGCAGCCACACAACGACCCACTGCTCATTGCTCCGTGCGATGCCGGGGCTGCTATAGGACCTTCCTGATGTTGCTGTGTGCTGAGGAAAGCTGGGATAAGCATCGGTGGGTAGCGCCCTTGACGGGCTACGGGAGAAGAAGAAGAAGAAGAAGAAGAAGAAGAAGAAGAAGGAGGAGGAGGAGGAGGAGAGGAGAAGGAAGAGAAGAAGAAGAAGAAGAGAAGAAAGAAGAAGAAGAAAGAAGAAGAAGAAGAAAGAAGAAGAAGAAGGAGGAGGAGGAGGAGGAAGAGGAAGAAGAAGAAGAAGAAGAAGAAGAAGAAAAAAAAAAAAGAAAAAAAAAAAAAGAAGAGGTGGGTTGGATAAGTGGTACAACTGTCAACTTGACTTACTCTAAGAAAGGGACACCCAAACATAGCAGGCTGACTATGTTCCACACTGAAACTCGTGGGGCGTACAGTTATCAAGAAGTCTGTCGGCGTGTAGCATTGTTGTCCTGGACCCGTTAACAACGTGTCATCACAGCTGATGAAGTCACAGCAGTGACTCCCCATGTGTAATTATTTCCCCTCCCATAGACAATCTGTAGCTGATGGAATCTTAAATGAGGCAGGGAAATGTAAACAGTAAATAAATTTGATTTGTGTTTTTCTTCTTTTTTCATCAGCTGTTGTTGCTGTGTAAATGCCAGGTACAGGGTACATGAGCAAGCTTGGAACATCCTTTTCTGGAGGGATGTCTCCTTGTTTGTTGTGTGTGCTCTCTCTTGTCTTTTCTGCTAAGTGATTGGGTGTCGTAGGCAGCATTCGCTTGGGTATCTATTCATTTCATCAAGGGAACAAGAGTGATCCTGCTTGTTCTGTAATTAACCATCTGTAGCTATTCTGTTACTACTACCACCACCACCACTACCTCTGCTATCCTTACTTTTTACTACCACCACCCACCCCCTTATCCCCCAAACGACAACTACTCCTATTCCTACCACCAGTATGCCACACCTCCATTTGTCACTACGACTGGCTCCACCAGCGGAGGAACATTTATAAACAATGAGCATGCCCATTACCCAGCACCGCACAACTGAACAGCCCCTAGTTCAAACGGGACTGACATCCATTTGCACATGAAACTGTTGTCCATGTTCAGAGGTTGACCCGACCACCATGCAGTCACACAGATCTACAGACCAACAGAAATAGTCACCGACCACCATGCAGTCACACAGATCTACAGACCAACAGAAATAGTCACCGACCACCATGCAGTCACACAGATCTAACAGAAATAGTCACCGACCACCATGCAGTCCCACAGATCTACAGACCAGCAGAAATAGTCACCGACCACCATGCAGCCACACAGATATACAGACCAACAGAAATAGTCCGCACGGACACATAATGAGTATCACATGCGCTAATTTCTGTTCGATTGTTTCTGATTTGAAAAAAAGGGAAAGAAAGCGTAGTAATAAAAAAAACTCGCTCGCTCTCGCTCTCTCTCTCGCGCTCTCTCGCCGCACACACACACACACACACACACACACACACACACACACACACACACACACACACACACACACACAGAACACACTCACACTCCAGTGCGCGCACAGCGCACACGCGCACACGCGCGCGCCCCACACCACACACACACACACACACTCCCATCTCGCGCGCGCACACACACACACACAGACACACACACACTCACACACACACACACACACACACACACACACACACACACACACACACACACACACACCACACACGCAAACACGGGCGCGCGCGCGCCATTACGGACACGGCCACAGTGATTGCGATTCATGAAATATGAATGGTAGGAATTACAGGATTCCATCCATCTTTCGGGGCCCTATCTGCCGGTGTGGAAGGAGAAATGAGGAGGCCTAGGGGCTTGCAGAGAGGGGGTGGGGGGTGGGGGGTGGGGGTGGGGGGGTGGAGTGGGTGGGGAGAGCTAAGGGACGTCAGTGAGTATGTTGTTTTCTTAACTTTCGGCAGGGATAGAACACTAAACCTGATGTGCTCTGCTGTTTTGCTGACAGTCTGAAGTGTGCTCGCCCGCTGACTGTTTTTGTTAACTTGCAGTTCCCTGTTGGTGTTGAAGCAATTTTATAACCAGTCTCATGTTTTCAAATGAATGAATGCTGTAACACATCAAGTCATTATCAACTGTCTCTCTCTCTCTCTCTTCTCCTCTCTCTCTCTCTCATACACATTATAGAAATACAGTTCTCTCTCTCTCTCTCTCTCTCTCTCTCTCTCCCTCTCCTCTCTCTCTCTCTCTCTCTCTCTCTCTCTCTCTCTCTCTCTCAGAATATGCCAAAAAGTTTTGAGGGCACCGCTCGATAAGACGGAATTCCCAGGAAGACGGCAATCATCAGATTTTGTCCAGTGTGCTCACAAGATTATCCTTTTCATCAGCAGCCCTGTCCCCGAAGCACCAGGACGACGATGAGGAGACAGCCGCCAGCCATTTCCACAGCCTGGTCCTGTCATTGTCATTCTGTTCAGCATCCCTGTTCCACAATCAACAAAGGCCCGCAAATGACTGGACCCCGCAGGGTGCCTCAGACACTTTCTTCCATCCAATCCAATTGCGGCCGAGTGCAGAAACGTCAGACCGCAGGCCTTCCCCCGTGGACAGCAGAGGAGAGGCGGTTCATTCCGGGCAGGCACGGCCGACCAACGTGGAGGAACTGCACGATGTACTGGGAACCGATGGGGAATAGATCCCAGACCCATCCCTCCTGGGGCCAATGTTTCTCTGCCTGAACTCTGGGTCGTGGGGACTGCTTATTTATGACCTGCACGATGTATTCGCCATGGTTGTAGCATTTTTTGTCGCGCCCATTTTTATGGAGTGTGATTACGAAAGACTGTACCCCCCCAGGGGATGGGTCATCCTCAAGCCTGCCAGACCTGTTTGTTGGGGCATCAGTTATAGCATCGACTCCTGCCTGTTTCAAGATGGTAGATTTTGTCGGCTTCAATCTACCATCCTTGCAGGAGGTACTGAACTGGCGCTTCCACTTCAAACTGGAGGTTTGGGTAGTGGCATCGTGTGTGGTATGGGGGTGATGCAGGACCCCCTCAGTGTCTTGCTTCACTGTCCACAGCCGTACCAGGAAACGTTTGAGGATGTATTGTTCATTTGTTCATTTGGTTTCTTTCATTTTCTCCGATTTTTCTCCCTCCGATGGCTGGCCCAATCTTGTCTGGTAGTTGTCACATCTTCTATGGTCAGGTCTGTCTTTTGGGTGTTTTGTGTGAAGCTATCCATCGATGTCAACCCACAACTGTTCGATCCAGTCTTTTCTGGCTTTCTTTCAAGGTCTGTTGTGCCATGTGGATCTTTTGGAAGCTTTGCGTGGACCAAGCTGTTTGTGACCAGGAAATAGTGATGAACGAGAAACTTCAGGAGTCGCAGTTCTTTTCTGCTGCTTTTTTTTCCCCACTGCTGTGTTGTCCCACATCTGTTCTGCCGAAAGGCTGTTGCATCCTGCCCGACATTCGCGTTCCGGCCTTCCTGACCAGTGTAATCGTCTTTTTACTGACGTCTGGTCTAGAAGATCATGTAGTAACTCAAAATATGCCTCCGTGTCATTATACCAAAAGAAGATGCCAGGGTACATACCTGTGCTTTGATGTTCTTACTGCAATGAATCAAGCATCAATGTTCCTCTGCACTTGTGCAAGAGTAAAGGTATGATGGTGCTTGGGGAAATACATTGGGATGAGGTCAGTGACGGTGAGTGAAGCAATGAGCTGGCTGTATGAAAAGACTTCATGACAGCGTTCTTCCATGTAGTTTGTGCTGATGACATAAGCTTAATCAAGAAACATGCTTTGAAATGTAAAGGGTTTGCAGATTTCTTTCAAGTGATCGTGTGGTGTGTTTGGCAGTCAGCTCGAGGTAAATGCTTCTGCATGGGATTTCCCAAGTCTCTGGAAATTTGAAAACAAACTGACTGGCCAAATGTCCCTGTAGAATGTGTTCTTAAGATTACAAATACTGTACGAATAAAAACTGTGTTTGTGTTTAAGACTTTCTGTCTATCCACTTATCTTCCCGTCTGATGCTGGTCTGTAGTCCCCCCCTCCCCACCCTATTCTCTCCCTCATTGCTAAATGAAGGAGCACAGATAACATAAAAAATGTTTGCAAAACAGATCAATACAAAAAAAAGCCAAAGAAGTGAAGCGATCAACAAATGATAAGCAGTTTGTTTTACGGATTGTCCTTTTCCTAACAATCAACAGCTGGTAGACAATCTGTTCACAAGTTTGCACTTTTCCTGTCAAACAAAGAAGAGTATACAGTCTGCTTATAGGATTGTCCTTTTCCCAACAAACAAAAGACGGTTTACAGTCTATTCACAGGACTGTTCTCCTAAACAATCAAGAGACGCATTGAGTCCATTTACAGGATTTCCCGCTGAACAATCAATCTGTGGTATACAGTCTGTTGACAGGATTTTCAACCTCAATAACAAAATCTGCTTACAGAATGATCATCCTCAACAAGTAATAGACGGTATATAATCTGTATACAAGACTGTTTTTCTCGACAATCAGCATTTTGTATACAGTCCATACATAGGATTGTCTTTCTCAACAATCAACAGATGGTATACTGTCTGT
>JADBJO010000005.1:1502500-1507500 GCA_016801955.1 Conus betulinus | reverse complement strand
GAGGAGGAGGGGAGGGGGGAGGGGAGGGGTAGGGGGTAGGGGTGGGGTGGGGGGAGTGATGGGAGGGGGAGAGGGAGGGGGGGGGGGGGGGGGGTTCTCGGTGTCTGACAGCCGACCATGTGAGAGTGACTAAACACATAGTAGGCAGCAAGGCGAACAAGAGAAGGGAGAGGGAGAGGCAGAGGAAGATGAACAGAAGGGTGGGGGTTGGAGGGGTGAGGGGGGAAGAAGAAGAAGAGTATTCAAAAAAAAAAAAAAAAAGGAGAATGAGAAGAGGTGAGAACAAGACGCAAGAAACAGACGAGGAGACAGAGGAAGAAGGGAGGAAAATGGAGGAGGTGGTGGAGGAGAGGAAAGGGGAGGAGAGACAAAGATTGGAGAATTTGGAAGGTAAGAAGAAGAAGGAGTAGAAGAAGAAGAAGAAGGAGGAGGAGGAGAGAAGAGGAAGAAGAAGGAGAAGAAGAAGAAGAAGAAGAAGAAGAAGAAGAAGAAGAAGGGGAAGCAACTAGCAGAACATCAGGCGGAGGAATAAGTGGAAGAGAAGAAGGAAGGAGAGAAGAATGAAGAGGAAGAAGATGATAAACGAAGTGACAAAGAGGAAGAGGAGTAGAAAGAGAGAAAAGAGGAGAAACGGGACCAAAGAGAAAATGCGCAAGGAAAAAAAAAAAAAAAAGTGAGGAAACGGGAATGGGGCAAGAGACTGAAAGGGGATGAGAGTGGGGGGAAGATAGGCATGAAAAGTAAGATGGAAAAGATGAGGGGGGAGGGGGGAGGTAAAAAAAAAAAAAACAACGTAAGCATAAGTGAATGATGGGGAAGAGAAAGAGAAGAAGAAAAAAGAAAAGGAGGAGGAGGAGGAGGTGGTGGCGGAGGAGGAGGAGAAACGAGAAGAACGAAAAGGAGGAGGAGGAGGAGGAGGAGGAGAAGAAGAAGAAGAAGAAGGAAGAAGAACAAGAAGAGCAACAACTCTTGGGTGCTCTTTCCCCTTCTATTGATCCGGTATATTGTCCAAACACGACGTTGAGAACAGTGCGTAGACAGCACACGTATAAATCACATGTGGGCACACGGGGAAAGAGGGAAGGGGAAAGGGGTGTTAGAGAAAGGACAGAGCAGGATATGATAGAGCTGCTTATTGTATAGGGAGAAGGACGTAGCAAAAGGCACGGGAGGGGTAGCGGTATCTTGAAGTATACCGCTGGTGTATTAACATTTCTGTTTTTGCGGCTTGAGTAAATATTTGTAGAGCCCGCTAGTCACTGATCTGTTCATATTATTTATTTATGTTTCTAGGTATATGGTCAATGTGATGGTTAGAATTGAATCTTTCTTTTTTTTTTTTTTTTTTTTTTGTTAAGGATGCTGCGTCTTTGAATGGTTTATTTGATGTTTCAAGGAGCTTTCTGTTCGTTGTACCTGATGATATTCAACTCAATTATGACGTGATCATTTTGCGCGCGCGCGCGTGTGTGTGTGTGCGCGCGCGCACGCGCGCGTATGTGTGTGTGTGTGTGTGTGAACGCGCGCGCATGTGCGTGTGTGTGTGTGTGTGTGTGTGTGTGTGTGTGTGTGTGTGTGTGTGTGTGTGTGTTTGAAAGGGAGTTGTCTAAGTTATGCTTTAGAAGGATAACCTGCTCTTGTGAAAACTTCACAACAGCGGAGGCAGACGTGGAAGTGATGAAAACGGTAATAATTGTGTTTGTAGCAGTTGCAGTCATTATGTTAGCTCGTTGTTTATTGAGTAATAATACAAGGTAACTCATCATTGTTTACAGTAATAATTGTGTTTGTAATAGTGGCAGTTTATTATGTTAGCTCATCGTTTATACACTAACAATTCTGTTTGTCGTTGTTGCAGTATATATGAAAGGTCATTGTTTATATAGTAATAATTCTGTTTGTCGTTGTTGCAGTTTATGATGTAAGGTCATTGTTCGTAAGGTAATAATGGTGTTTGTAGTCGTTGCAATTGACTATGTTAACCCCTTGTTTCTCTACAGTGATAATTGTGTTCGCAATACTTCGTTATTTATGTTATATCATTGTTTAAATAGTAATAATTGTGACTGTAATTGTTGCAGTTTATTATATACCTTCGCGACGCTCATTAACGCGGTTCACGTTTTTCTTTTGAAACGGGTCAGACTTTCCCCAGCGGTGTCCTGTACACCTAAGCTTGTCACAGCTTGTTTTCCATGGGTCTGACTTTCCCCAACGGTGTCCTGTACACCTAAGCTTGTCATAGCTTGTTTTCCATGGGTCAGACTTTCCCCAGCGGTGTCCTGTACACCTAAGCTTGTCACAGCTTGTTTTCCATGGGTCTGACTTTCCCCAGCGGTGTCCTGTACACCTAAGCCTGTCATAGCTTGTTTTCTATGGGTCAGACTTTCCCCAGCGGTGTCCTGTACACCTAAGCTTGTCACAGCTTGTTTTCCATGGGTCAGACTTTCCCCAGCGGTGTCCTGTACACCTAAGCTTGTCATAGCTTGTTTTCCATGGGTCTGACTTTCCCCCCCAGCGGTGTCCTGTGTACACTAAGCCTGTCATAGCTTGTTTTCCATGGGTCTGACTTTCCCCAGCGGTGTCCTGTACACCTAAGCCTGTCATAGCTTGTTTTCCATGGGTCAGACTTTCCCCCGCGGTGTCCTGTACACCTAAGCGTCATAGCTTGTTTTCCATGGGTCTGACTTTCCCCAGCGGTGTCCTGAACACCTAAGCTTGTCATAGCTTGTTTTCCATGGGTCTGACTTTCCCCAGCGGTGTCCTGTACACCTCAGAATGTCATAGCTTGTTTCCATGGGTCTGACTTTTCCCAGCGGCGTCCTGTACACCTCGGCTTATCATAGCTTGTTTCCATGGGTCTGACCTTCCCCAGTGGTGTCCTGTACACCTCAGGTTGTCATAGCTTGTTTCCATGGGTAATCTGTAATAACTACGCATGTGATGTGATGTGATGCGATGTAATGTAATGAGGTGTGTGTGTGTGTGTGTGTGCGTGTGTGTTTGTGTGTGTGTGTGTGTGTGTGTGTGTGTGTGTGTGTGTGTGTGTGTGTGTGTGTGTGTGTGTGTGTGTGTGTGTGTGTGTGTGTGTGTGTGTGATGAGAGAGAGAGAGAGAGAGAGAGAGAGAGAGAGAGAGAGAGAGTGAGAGAAAGAGAGAGTATATGTGTGTGTGTGTGGTGTGTGTGTGTGTGTGTGTGTGTGGTGTGTGTGTGTGTGTGTGTGTGTGTGTGTGTGTGTGAGAGAGAGAGAGAGAGAGAGAGAGAGAGAGGGGGGGGAGAGAGATGTGGATAATTTATTCAATAAGGCCACAGCCCCCTTTGAAGAGAGTGCATAAACAACATAGAATACAGGCACAGGAAATGTTCACCATCGCAAAACAGAAATGCGTGGAGAAACATGGGGAAACGGATAACAAAAAAAATATGAACAATATTCAGGTTGAATTTTCAATACTTTTATATCTAAGTAAAACAGCAAACTGTTTGACGATATCTTCACGCTCGGGTGACGTAAGCAATACAAGTCCAAGCAATGTGGGATGGTTTAGGTACTTCGTAGGGATTAGCTGGTCTCTAAGATTTAAAAAAAAAAAATGGGACAACAAAATACAAAAAACCGCATCTTCTCGTGCACCTTTACACAACGGACAAATACGATTTTGTTCATTATGCTGTTTGTAACGACGCAGAGACAAATCAGATATCCCAAAAATCGAAATCTGGTCGTAATATACTTTAAATGTCTGTCCATTTTCATGGATATATAGGTTGGAACACGGTGAGGCAAATTGAATTGCCTATACAAATCAAACCTGGTACTATCCTGAATATGAGCATTCCACATTTGCCACCTGCAGTCAATCAATCTTGTTCGAAGCAGACGTAAAAAGCTAATCAGGTCCCCATCACCCTGACTGAGCCACACAGACTCAAACCCAGGTTCACAGAGTTTAAACTTTTACCTTTGTTACCCAGTTTACTGTATCCCTTTCATCTAAATCATATAACATGTTATACGCTTTTCAGGCAGCCTTGACTCTTGCATTTGTGTAAGTTTTAGCCCAGTAATGAACGCATCTAATCATAGAGTGTAAACAAATTGGGTATCTATTTGTCTCGCCATGTACCAAATCATTAAGTGTTTGTGATGATGAAACTCCAAGGAATTTCTTCATGGCAAACAAATGAACTGTTTCACAGTGTGATGCCGCATTATCGAGCCCCCCAAACTTCGGCACCATACTGTGCAATGGACTGCACTTGAGAATCGAACCATTTACACAATACCTGAAAAGACTGATTTCCTAATCTAGATAGATGTTGCATTATACATAAAACATCACGCTTTGCCCAGCTAGCAAGATCTGTGCATGCCAGAGAAAAACTCAATCGCGTGGAGAAATAAATACCCAGATATCCACATGCATTGACAACAGGCATAGTAGTTCCATTATTTTCCCATTGCTCTTTAACCCCTCAATATCTACCTTTTCTGAACACAACAATGTTGCTTTTTTTCCATGTTTACCTTTCACTGAAGTGAACTAGCAGCTCGAGAAAGAGTATTTAATTGAGTTTGAAGACCAACAACAGTTTCCGATAACAAAACACACATTATCTGCCGATAATAAAATGAATACTTGTAAACAAAAAGTCTGCACTAAATGTCGTGCCATATCTACCATAAAGAGAGAGAGAGAGAGAGAGAGAGAGAGAGAGAGAGAGAGAGAGAGAGAGAGAGAGAGAGAGTGTTTGTGTGTGTGTGTGTGTGTGTGTGTGTGTGTGTGTGTGTGTGTGTGTGTGTGTGTGTGTGTGTGTGTGTGTGTGTGTGTGTGTGTGTGTGTGTGTGTGTGTGTGTGTGTTCGTGCGTGCGCGCGCGCTCTCGCACGTGCTTGTGTATGTTGGTACCTAGTCTTTTTCTTGGTTTCATTAATCATTAACCTCTACCCCAGATCACGTAAAGTTCCGCTGCGTTGTTCTGCTCCTCAGGCGTCTCCAAG
>JADBJO010000005.1:1470000-1480000 GCA_016801955.1 Conus betulinus | reverse complement strand
CACACAACAGCATACTGCCAGCAATTCATTTTACACACCACGTGGGCCACCTGAAAATCCCAGCTGCTATTCAAAAGTGGGCATTTTCGTTGCAACGCCCATCTCAAGGTGCTACTGTTCTGCTGGTACCACTATAGTGTTACATCAGTCCCTTCCATCACGTTCCCCAGATGGTTTTCCATGTGTGCCGTGTAACTTGAGGCAGGTTCAGATGTGACTGTGATCGTGTGTGTTCAGATGTGGTTGAAGCCTCACGTAACCTGCACACAGCAGAAAAGCCAGAGTTCAGGTCATGAAGCACGAATCCCCAGAGAGGGATCCCACAAGGAGGACTGGTCCTCCTTAGCTTCATCATTGTGTAATGGAGCACTGCAACAAGACACGAGTCCTGAGAGAGGAATTCTACGGGGAGGAATGGTTTTTCTGACCTTGTTCCTTATCTCCTACAGCACTGCAGCAAGACACGAGTCCTGAGAGAGGAATTCTACAAGGAGGAATGGTTTTTCTGACCTTGTTCCTTATCTCCTACAGCACTGCAGCAAGACACGAGTCCTGAGAGAGGAATTCTACAAGGAGGAATGGTTTTTTGACCTTGTTCCTTATCTCCTACAGCACTGCAGCAAGACACGAGTCCTGAGAGAGGAATTCTACAAGGAGGAAACCCTTGTTCCTTATGTCATGCAGCAGTGCAGCGAGAAACCAGTCCTAAGAGAGGGATCTCAAGAGGTGTGGTGTTTTTTTTTCTGACCTTCCTGATATCGTAAAGCTCTGCAGCGAGAAACGAGTCCTAAAAGAGGGATCTCAACAATGATGGGTGGTCTTTCTGCCTTCTTTCTTTAAAGCAGAAAGCATTGCAATAAGAAACCAGTTCTAAAACAAAAATGCCACAAGGACTTATGGTCTTCAGGACCTTCTTCCTCGCCTCCGATGTTGACGTCGTCGCAACGTTGGTACACTGAGGAGCAAAGTCATGAACACTAGCACCAGACTTCAGCAAGTGCTGCAAGTAGCTGCAACATGGACCAGCTCGTCGCCTGTGATGATGGAAGGGAAAAACGCATCTTTCACCATCTTCATCCTCTCCACACAAGACCTCAACGTGAACCTGGCGGACCAGTCTCATGCGATTCCAGCCAGCACACGCCAGGGATCACCTCGGACCGCAGACAGAGCGGAACAGCCTGCTGCACCAGAGCCAGACAATGGGAACGATTAGCACGAGCCTGGATACTAACGTTGGCCGGCACTGGAAGAAGTGAATGACAGCCACACAGAAGGAGATGTATGCTGGGTGGGCATGATCTGTTGTGGAATATGGCTTAGCGGCAACAGCCACTCCTAGTCTATGGATATGAGGAGAGGAACCATCAGAGGCACGTAACTGCTCAGGACGCGCCATCAAAGGCTTCTAACTTCCCCTGATGACGGGACAAACATCACGGTGCCGACAGTATTCAAAAGGAGGCAGAACTATCCCCTACAAAGACAATAACGATGAAAAAAAGCACCGGTGTGGTTAATCGTTCTTCATGTTTGTTGTTGCTACCAAGTTACTATACTAACACGATATATACGAACACATACACATACATCAAAATGCATTGTACATTTTAAGGATACAGTCAAGAGTGTGTTCCTTTGTATGGGTATGTTCTGACGTAAAAATTATTTTCGCACGTAAAGTAAATCTAAAGGTGAAGTAGATGGAATGCAGTCTTAAGTAACATTCTAAAAATCAACAAAACAAAAAAAAAACCAAAACAAGGAACAAAACAAAATCAAACCCAACACACAAGCAACGATGAGTAAAATCTCCTCTTCCCTTTCAAACACACACACACACACACACACACACACACACACACACACACACACACACACACACACACACACACGCCCCCAAAAAAAAAAAACAAGAAACAAACAAAGAACAAAGAAAAATCGAGGAAACAGTTTGCACGAAATTCAAAATAATATGAAAAAAAAACCCGAAAAACTAAAAAGAAGAAAAAAAAAGAAAGAAAATTGATCAGATTATCTACACACACACACACACACACACACACACACACACACACACACGCTTGAACGAGTCAAACAAAAAAAAAGAATACGGTGAAAAAAGTTGAAAGTTGTAGCTTCATAAACAAAGCAAAGTGCTGGAGACGATAGACGTGGAGCTGTTCCAACGATGCGAACATCTTCACTAAAACAATACCACTGACTGCATCTGTTCTTTCCGAGAGTGTGAGTGTGTGTGTGTGTGTGTGTGGGGGGGGGGGGGGGGGGGGGGGGGGGGGGGGGGAGGGGGAGAGAGAAGAGACTGAACTTTCTAACCTTGTGCCAAGACATCCCAGACTCTGAAAACAAACAACCCCACTACGAACTAAGCGGAAAGCACTGGTGAGTAGCGCTAACCCTGTCTCCTACTTTGACAACAGGTCTAGGTGGCCAGGGACGTAAAAGTTCTGAAGCGTTTCTAGGCAAGTGGGGCAAGGGTAAGTTGTGGTGCACTCTGCTGGAATAGATCTTTTGCCCTACCCAGTGACACCGAGTCTTTACTGGCGTCGTTCCCGTCTACACTGCAGTGAACAAGCTAGGACACTGCTGCTTTTGACGGCTGGAACTTTCAGGATTCTGTCGTCGTTCGGTGCCGACCCCTCTCCATCATGGTCTGAACAACGCCCTCAAAGATACGCCAGCCTGGATTGGTTGCCTCTCACTTCAGTGCAGGTAGACGACATTCTACGAGATTAAAAAAAAAAAGTATGCTGTTGCAGCGTACAGAAATATAGGTCAGGCAGGTGATTAATCAAGCTTTTTTTTGGTGTGCTCTTCATGTGTTAGCTCGGAAGTTTTTTCCTTTCTCATCATTGGTATGAACAATTGAAAAAAAATAAATAGGATCGGGGTGTAAAGCAACCCTAATCATTGATAATTGTGTTTTGTTAATCACGTCAACATCGGAACAGAGACATTACATATCAAGTTTCAAGACAGTCATGTTATTTAGTATATATATATATATATATATATATATATATATATATATATATTTTTTTTTATATCGGCGCAAGTTCTTTTTTGTCAAGGTCGGCTTTCAGCTTCCCGCCTGCCTGCCAACGTGTCAAGTGTGTGTGTGTGTGTGTGTGTGTGCCAACGTGTCTGGTGTGTGTGTGTGTGTGTGTGTGTGTGTGTGTGTGTGTGTGTGTGTGTGTGTGTGTGTGTGTGTTGATGGGAACTTACCTGAAATGAAAGAAATTTGATCTGACTTGACGATTAACCAAACGTGTTTGAGGCATGTGTCAGATGTTTGCAGTCGTGTTCCGCGCTGGTGATGTTGTCTGCGTTAGATTGTGATCATCGTACATCGTGTTACGTAGTAGTTTTTCATCCATTTCTCTACCATCCACTCATTCCCCATTTTCACTTATCAATGCATTTATTTAACTCATTCATTCATTCGTTGGTCGTTCGTTTCTCCATCCATTCATTCATACATTCATCTTTCTTTCTTTCTCTCTTCCTTCCTTCATTTAGTCGGTTGCTCCTCCTAGTTAAACATTCATTGATTATTTCAAACAGTTTATTGAATATGTTTGACTTTTACGCGCGCGCGCGCGCGCGCACGCACGCACAAACACACACACACACACGCACGCACGCGCGCGCGCGCGCGAGAGAGAGAGAGAGAGAGAGAGAGAGAGAGAGAGAGGAGAGAGAGAGAGGAGGAGAGAGGAGAGAGAGAGAGAGAGAGAGAGAGAGAGAGAGAGAGAGAGAGAGAGAGAGAAGAGAGGCAGAGAGAGAGAGAGAGAGAGAGAGAATGACAGGAGAGAGAGAGAGAGAGAGAGATGAGAGAGAGAGAGAGAGAGAGAGAGGAATGACAGAGGATGAGAGGCGAGAGAGAGAGAGAGAGAGAGAGAGAGAGAGAGAGAGAGAGAGAGAGAGAGAGAGATCCTTACTCTCAACCGAGATGAAAACTAACACAACAACGATGAGCCAAGTGACCACACATTCCCAAAGGACCCTACGAAATGCAAGATCTGATCCCCACTGCAGAAGCTTCCCGCGGATCTGACTCTCCGGGACTGGGGTCGTTGCTTTAGTGCAGAGCCGAGGGGTGACAGAGGGTGAGGGAATGGAGGTAGGAGGTAGAAGAGGTGAAGGGCAAGAGGAGAGGGGGGGAGAAGGGGATGGGGGGGGGGGGGGGGGGGGGGGGGGGGGGGGGGGGGGGAAATGTCCCGGGAGCACGATTTTTCAGCGTCGGTCACGTCAGCACAATCAAACTTCGGTTTAGGGTAGCACGTGCTCTGTGCATGCTTTGTGAAGGTGAGTCGTTCCCCTGGGACTTGCCGGATAAAACTCCCCTAACCCCCCCTCACCTCCCTCGTCCCATCCGTTCCGCACTTCCCTACCACCTGCTCCGCCACACTTAATCGTCGTCCTCGGCACGGGTTGTGAAAATGGCAATTAAAATAATGAGAAAAAAAAAATCCACCTTCATTAGTTATCCACGGCAAAGGTCAACTGCTGGTTGTAATAATAATAATGATGATTATTCATGGCGCTTAATAAGCCCTTAGCGCTTACAAATAAAGTAAAGATTAAAGAAAACATAAATGAAACCAAGAAGAAGATGAATATTGCAATGAGTACCATGCACCTACGAACAAAAGTGCAGCTGGCACACACACACACTACACACACACACACACACAGTGCATGCTGGCACACACACACACACACACACACACACAAAGTCGCCGAATTCATTTGATGGGGAGGGAGAAGGGGAAGAAAGAACTGCTATTGATAGGTGAAGAGGGCTCTTTTCAGAGATGCCTTGAAAGGAAGAGAGAGTTGAACTACGCAAAGATAATGGGAGTATATTCCAACAACCGGACCTGAAAAGAAAAAAGAGCGATCGCGCCATAGGTTTTTAGTTCGAAAACAGGTATTACGTTCAAATCCCCACTGCTTGAATACAACGGTGTTCTCTCCACCATAAAAGAACAGGTTAATTCTACACCTCCATAGAAGTACTAGAAAAGCTTGTTACAGCGAAATGGTGAAAACAACACTGATACAGACATAACATGGAATAGTATAAGCTTTACGGTAAAACAGACATACAGAACCGAGAAACATGTTGGTTAGGCATAACAGACCATTGTGGTGAGCTTTCAGAAACAATGCGTTACTGTGTCATTGTCGGGGTGTATGGAGAGAGAGGGTAGAAGCCTAGACTCTCAAAGTAATAACGAATGCGTGGAGTCAAAGGAGAGAGCCCAGACTTTCAGGGTAATGATGGGTGCGTGGAAATTATAGGTAGGAGCCGAAAATTTCAGGTTTATAATGAGTTTGGAATTATACGTAGGAGCCGAAATTTTCAGGGTAATGATGAGTTTGGAATTATAGGTAGGAGCCAGGACTTTCAGTGTAATAATGAGCGTGTGGAGGGAGGGATAGGGGCTGTGGCTTTCATGGTAATTATGTGTGTATGGAGGAAAAAGGAAGAGCTGAAACTTCAGGGTAATTATATGCTTATGGAGGGAAATGTAAGAGCTGAGACTTCAGGGTAATCATGTGTGTATGGAGGGAAAGGGAAGAGCTGAGACTTCAGGATATTAATGAGTGCTTGGAGTGAGAGATATGTGCTGAGACTTCAGGATAATAGCGAGTGTTTGGAGTGAGAGGCAGAAGCCCAGACTGTCAATGTAGTAATGCGTGTGTGGACTTATAGGTAGAAGCACGACTTTCAGGGTAATAATAAGTGTGCGGAATCATAGATACAAGCTGAGATTTTCAGGGTGATGACAAGGACAAGAGTTGTGAGAACGCAACACATGAGGGGAGGGGAGAAAGAAGAGAGAGAGAGAGAGGGAGAGAGAGAGAGAGAGAGAGAGAGCGAGAGAGAGAGAGAGAGATGTTTGAAAAGAAAACAACTGTTAGCGCTCAAGCAGAAGCAGCAACATTCACATCTGATACGACCCTCCCCCCTCCCCCGTCCTCTGGCTTCGACCTTCCCTCTTCACCCCCCATTTTCATTTTGGTCCTCAACAATAGGATAAAGGCAAAACAAACAAACAAACAAACAAAACAAAACAAACAAAAAAAAAACAAAAAAAAAAAAAAAAAAACACGCAGGGTATGCGACCGAGGTAGTAGATTCCACTGCGAAACATTCTGTCGGTGAAAACGGTAACGGAAAACAGCTTCCTTACATGCGAAAAACAACGTTGACGAAGCCCTCCGGTCGATGATCAACAGAGGATTAAAATCCAATGCAAATCGTCGCACTGACGCTTTAAAACGTATGTCAAAACAACCAGGGGAGACAAGTACTGAACCGATCCAACACCTAGCTTTATGTGATATTTTGGAATAGTATTGTCTACAAACTAGCGGTAAAGTAAAGATCTAAGTGTTTTTGACTCTTTCGAATTCACCCAACCTTCTGACTCCATGCTGGATATTACAACTGAAGAGACAAGATTGTTGGTTCGCATGACGTAAAAATACTGCAGTTTTCGCGGAAACACCGTCACTTTGTCAGCTAACGTTACGTAACGTTGCGGGAAGCGGAAAGTGCCCCTAACGTCTTTTGTGGATGCATAGTCCTAAAAACCGAATGTTGTGAGAACACAACAACCACCGACACACGATAGAACACAACAACCACCGACACACGATAGGTCAACTGTTTAGAACCTACTCTTGTTTGTCAAGTGTTTCTATTGTATTCCTCGGCTATTCAGTGGTATTGACGAGAAACCTTGACGCATTTTGAACTTGTGATGACACCGACATCAGACGCATATTGGTCTGTTTCGCAATCGCTTTTTTAGGCAAGAGACATCAGCTCAGAGAAGAGAAAATGTGAACTGTAATAAAGGTGGCGATGGAGCTGAAAATGAGCAGCGAATCAATGAACAGAAAACCATGCCTAGGAACGCACTGACTGAAAACGATCAATAGGATATAATACTGAAAAATGTCTACTGGCTATGATGCTGAAAACGATCAACTGGCTATGATAGTGTGAAAGATCAAACGGCTATGCTATAGAAACCGATGATCAAGTGGCTGTGATGCTTTCAACTATCAACTGGCTATGACAACTTTTCAAAAGACTAAAATTCAACAAAACATAATTTGACTGATGAAAAGTGATGATGATTACCGGAAAGAAATTTTCTCTCGTTTCCCTCATCCTTTATTACTCCAGAAAAACTCAGCTTTTTAACACACTGAAGAAACGAGCTGGAATGTCAGGCAAAAGGCTACATGGAGTTCTATGGGAGCAAAATAACACAATGTAATGAAAACAAGAAGGCAAATCAGCAATGACTTTGTTACCACACAGCTCTTTGGAATACTCTGCAAGGTGAATGTCTGGCAATAGCGTGAACATGACCAAGACAAAGGGATAAGTGACCTCGATCACTACTCGGTGGTCAGTACGCCACACTGGCCAATACCAGTAACCATGGACAGCTGGTCAGCTCTGCCTCGAATAACGGGCCCACAGTTGCTCTCTTTGTACCTGCTTCCACTGTATTCTAACAAATAATCTCAGGGCTAAGCATGTGTTAGTCACGTGTTTTTTTTATACTTTTGTTTTGTGACATAGAATACAGTACATTAAAAAAAGCTAAAGATCATCCACGAGCACCATATCGCTCCGAGAAAGAACACTGCAGGGAACTAGTCCTTTCACAAAAAATAAAAACAGAAATTGTTTTTTTTCAGTTAGCATAATGAGATCAGAATATACCATACATACTGTTGGTCGTGGTCTTTCACAGTGACTAGCTGACACCATTTCTCGTTCACATTGTGTACCCATGGAAATCATCTACGTGTCAGCAGTAGAGTGGCTATAAAGTGGCTGTTGCCATGATCCGTATCTGGGGACGAGCTGATGAGAATTGCCTGTGTCCAGTAGACATGCGAACACAGTGGAATGACTACCGATATGGGGTATATTTAGAAAACATTGGATCATCATGGAAGTTGCTACATGTATGTGGTGAGATCAGGACACACTGCTCACTGTGGAGGTTCTAAAAGGTATGGAATACTTTCAGGAGACACTGGATCACTGCGGAGGTTCTAAAAGGTATGGAGTACTTTCAGGAGATACTGGATCACTGCGGAGGTTCTAAAAGGTATGGAGTACTTTCAGGAGACACTGGATCACTGCGGAGGTTCTAAAGGGTATGGAATACTTTCAGGAGACACTGGATCACTATGGAGGTTCCAACAGGCATGGGGTGCATTCAGTAGACATTGGATCATCATGAAGCTTCCAAACAGATGTGGGGTACATTCAGGAGACATTGGTTTACTGCGGAAAGTTCCGACAAGTCCGGTATGTGTTCAGAAGACACTGGATTCAAACAGGTTTGGAATGCGTTTAGGAGGTAATGGGGATCACTGTAGACGTTTGGACGGGTATGGATAATTCAGGCGGCATTGGATCACTGTAGAGGTGACACAAGACATGGGGCGTATTCTGAAAACACTGGATCAAAATGAGGTTTCGAAAGCTATGGGTCACATTTAGGCGACATTGGATCACTGTAGAGAGGTATGGGACACATTCTGGAAACATCGAAACATTGTGGAGGTCCCAACAGGAATGGGGCATATTTCAGTCACTGTATCACTGTGGAAATTCCAACAGATATAGGATACATTCAGGTGACTTTTAACTGCTGTGGAGATTAGAAACTGAAATGGTGTACATTCAGGAAAAATTGGGTCACCGTGAAGGTTCCGACCATAATGGATTGCAGTCAGGAGACACTGGAACACTGCAGAGGTTCATACAGGTATGGGTTGCATTCAGGGGATACTGGATCACTCTAGAAGTTCAAGCAGCAATGGGGTGCAGTAGTGTGCACCACAAAACACCCATGTCTTCCGTCGAAGGCACTCTGACAGGCCAGGGCTGCGTGGATGAACTTTTCAGATCTCCTGTGGTGCCAACATTGCAGCAGCTTGGATAGAACTCTCTTCCAGGATGAGAAAGTCTGACCATTCATAGCGTTGTCAGCGACTTCCTATCGCAGCGAGAAATCAACAGCATGGACTGACCGGGCGGCAGCCAAGGGTCTGTAGTCTGTCGAAAATACATGAGATGTCCCCGGGCAATGGCTTACAATCCTGGTCATATGAAATCACACCAGTTCCTCATGTGGCTGCAGACGGGGTGGCAAAACACACCTTTGACCCACTTTCATTCACCAGGTTCGTGACAAGAGGAATCACCGTGCAGCTTGTCTCGCCGGCAAAAGCGGATGCACGTAGCACCGGTTAGGTTCCGTAGCTGATTTCCATGTTCATGTGAAAAATCAAACGTGGTAATTCGTCACTTTGAGACACTAGACCACCAATGTTCACGGCTGTTGAAAGTTGGAAACTTAAATTGAATTCACTGATTAAAGGTGTGCGGAAAACGCATTTTTTTTTTCGATTTATTCTTTTCTGAGAAATACGCAAATTTTCTGAGAGTCCTTCACGTTTTGTGTGTAGATCTTTTTCCTTGTATATTATCTGTATTTTCCAGCTTACGTCTAACCAGAAATTGGGGGGAACCTCTGGATTGTGCTTTTCTCTCTAACTGAAGGGGACAGCGGTACGCACTAAATGCTGTGTGTCTGGTAGCTACTATGAAGCATGGCGACGACTATTTATGGCACTTCGGTGAATCTGCCCCTCATTCGGAGATTCATCCCCAGTGGGATATGCTTGAGTCCTCTCCACAGAAGAAAATACGACAGTATGCTAGTTGTAACATCTATACAGGGCTGTCCACGATTGAGGATACACAGCTGTCACTACACATGTCACAAGCTCACCACAACCAAAACAAACGTCTGTCACTATACCCCTAAAGTCCATTATGACGGTGAAAAACGTCTGTCGTTGTATCCCTAACGACCGTCGTGACGATGACAAATGTCTGTCACTGTACCCCTTATGGACATCATGA
>JADBJO010000005.1:1457500-1465000 GCA_016801955.1 Conus betulinus | reverse complement strand
GGTGCATGTAGTCGTCAAGAACAAAAACGGGGCGGTAAGAATTGAATTGGTGGACTTGGGCAGGCAACAGAAGCAGGACATGGCAGGACAGGACTTGGGCGGGCAAGAGAAGTAGGACATGGCAGGACAGGACTTGGGCGGGCAAGAGAAGTAGGACATGGCAGGACAGGACTTGGGCGGGCAAGAGAAGTAGGACATGGCAGGACAGGACTTGGTGGGCGGGCAAACAGAAGTAGGACATGGCAGGACAGAACTTGGGCGGGCAAGAGAAGTAGGACATGACAACAGGGACAAGCCATAGGACTTGGGGCAGGCAACAGAAGTAGAACATGGCAACACTGGATAAAATAAATGGGCCCTGGCAGGCAACAGAAATAGGACACACTGGACAAGCCATAAATGAACTTGGGCTGGCAACCGAAGTAGGACATGACAACACTGGACAAGCCATAAATGAACTTGGGCTGGCAACCGAAGTAGGACATGCCGGATTTGGACAGGCTACAGCCGTGTCCCAGACACACAGCTATTCTTCACTGAAACAAGGGGGTTCTCCTTGAGGCCCAGTGGCCCTTTTGCCCACACAGTCTTTACTGGTAAGCAATAACTGTTTACTGGCACACAATGGTTGTTTACTGGCACACAATGGTTGTTTACTGGCACACAGTGGTTGTTTACTGACGCACATTAGTTGTTTTACTGATACACAATGGTTGTTTACTGGCCCGTTATGGCTGCTAACTGGCGCACACTGGTGCTTCACTGACTTCAAATGGTTGTTACTGATACATGACCGTTGTTGACTAACGCACGCTGACTGCTTGCTGACACACAGTGACTGTTTGCTGACACAGAATGGCTGTTTTTGACGCACAATAGCCGATTGCTGTCGCACCATGGCTGTTTGCTGACACACTAGGACTGTTTACCGACACCTGGCTGTTTTATCGACACACTATGGCTGTTTGCTGACACACATTGTTTGTTCACCGACACACAATGGTTGTTTACTGACACACATTGGCTGTTCACCGACACACAATGGTTGTTTACTGACACACACTGGCTGTTCACCGACACACAATGGTTGTTTCCTGACACACATTGGCTGTTCACCGACACACAATGGTTGTTTACTGACACACACTGGCTGTTTCACCGACACACAATGGTTGTTTGCTGACACAGAATGGCTGTCTTCTGACACACAATGGCTGTCTACTGACACAGAATAGCTGTCTTCTGACACACAATGGCTGTCTTCTGACACACAAAGGTTGTCTACTGACACAGAATGGCTGTCTACTGACACACAATGGCTGTCTACTCACACAGAATCACTGTCTACTGACACACAAAGGTTGTCTACTGACAGAGAATGGCTGTCTACTGACGCACAATGGCTGTCTTCTGACACACAAAGGCTGTCTACTGACAGAGAATGGCTGTCTACTGACACACAAAGGTGGTCTACTGACACACAAAGGTTGTGTACTGAAACACAAAGGTTGTCTACTGACACAGAATGGCTGTCTACTGACGCACAATGGCTGTCTTCTGACACACAAAGGTTGTCTACTGACACAGAATGGCTGTCTACTGACACACAAAGGTTGTCTACTGACACAGAATGGCTGTCTACTGACGCACAAAGGTTGTCTACTGACACAGAATGGCTGTCTACTGACACAGAATGGCTGTCTACTGACACAGAATGGCTGTCTACTGAATGGCTGTCTATTGACACAGAATGGCTGTCTACTGACACACAATGGCTGTCTACTGACACACAATGGCTGTCTACTGACACACAATGTTTGTCTACTGACACACGATGATTGTCCACTGACACACACTGGCTTTGCACTGACACAGAATGACTGTCCACTGACACACAACAGCTGTCTACTGACAACGATAGCTGTCTAATGATACACAATGGCTGTCCACTGACTCGCAATGGCTGTCTACTGACAACGATAGCTGTCTAATGATACACAATGGCTGTCTACTGACAACGAGAGCTGTCTAATGATACACAATGGCTGTCTGCTGACAACGATAGCTGTCTAATGACACACAATGGCTGCCTACTGACAACGATAGCTGTCTAATGATACACAATGGCTGTCTACTGACTCCCAATGGCTGTCTACTGACAACAATAGCTGTCTACTGACACACAATGGCTGTCTCCTGACTCCCAATGGCTGTCTACTGACATTCAATGGCTGTCTATTGATACACAATGGCTGTCTACTGACATAAAATGTTCGTCTGTTTACTCACAGTTGATGTCTACTAAAACACAACAGTTGTCTGCTAACACACTAACACATCATGATTTCCACTGACACACAATTGTTGTCCAAAAAACACCCGACTGTCCGCTTACAAACAATGCTCGTCAACGAATCGAATACTTGTCCTCTCACATACTACGTTTGTCCTCTTACAAACACAGTTGTTACCCACTAACACACAACCAGCTTGTGCACCGTCACGGAATTTTGTCCACCAACATTCAGTGATTGTTACTGACTTGATAGTTGTCTATTAACACACAACACATTTGTCAACTAGCACAACGGTTGTCCGCTAGCAAGAGTTGTCCATTAACACGCAGAGTTTGTCATCTTCCACTCAACAGTTGTCCACTGCGACAATGGCCTCACTAATACACTGATTGCTCACTAATACACTGATTGTTCACTAATACAATGGTTGCTCACTAATACAATGGTTGCTGGCTAACAGTTTTGCCCACTTAAAGACTCTAAGGTTGTCCACTTACATGCTATGGTTCGCCACAGACACAAATCGTTGTACATTCGATAACATGGATCAAACAAACACAATCAAACAAGCTTCGCTGATGATTCCCGGTCAGGGAACGAAAATCGACTCCGGATAGGCGATACAAACGATTTCAGTCCCAACACAAGCTTCGACGATCCTCATGTACTACACGTGAAGGGTTTTATTTTCAAAATTTAGCGCCCTTTTTGTTTTGTGTTTACTTTCTTGCTTCCCCCCTCACATAATAACTTTCTTCTTAGAACAATTTTTTTGCTAAGTAATCGTCTCAATGAGATAATGTTGGCTGCAATGGTTCTTCCCCGACCGCACACCCGCTCCACTATTTTTTGTTTGTTTCACGCGATGGTTGTCCACAGAATGTTTGCTCGGTGACACAGAACTGTTACCAACCGACACATCATCGTTATTCACTGATACTCGATGGTTGTCTGTTAAGACATGGTAATTATCATTGACATTCGATGAATTGTCAGTGAAGATATGATTATCATTGACACTCGACGGTTATCAGTCGAGATATATGTTAGTTATCCATTGCATACGATGGATGTCAATCTGGACATGATGGTTGTTCATCAACATTCGATTGCTGTCAATCAATGCTTGATCGTTATCATTGTAGTGTTTTTCAATCAAGACATGACGCTTGTCCATTGATGTACGATGATTGTCGATCAAGGCAAGACTGTTATCAACTGACACTTGATAGTTGTCAATCAAGGCTTAACGGGTCATCCACTGACATACACTGATTGTCAATTAAGAAATGATGGCTGTCCACTGGCACATCATAGCTGTCAATGAAGACATGATGACTGTCCATTGGCAAACCATGGTTGTCAATTAATAAATGATGGCCGTCCATTGGCACACCATAGCTGTCAATCAAGACATGATGACTGTCCATTGGCAAACCATGGTTGTCAATTAATAAATGATGGCCGTCCATTGGCACACCATAGCTGTCAATCAAGACATGATGACTTTCCATTGGCAAACCATGGTTGTCAATTAATAAATGATGGCCGTCCATTGGCACACCATGATCGTCAGTTAAGAAATAATGGCTGTTCATTGGCACACCATAGCTGTCAATCAACACATGATAACTGTCATTGGCAAACCGTGGTTGTCGATCAAGACAAGATGGTTTCCGCTGACAAATGATGATGATGGTTGTCCACTGACTAACACCATTTGTCAGTCAAGACATGCTGGTCAACCAGAGACACACAACGACTGACAATCCAAGAATGTTTGTCAACTGAGGTATAATGGTGGTCGGTCAAAACATAATGCCCTCCATCGACACACAATGGTTATCAATAAGACTACGATTTCCACCGATCTTCATTACATGTCAGTCAAGACACAATGAGGGGCCACTGACTTAAAATAGTTGCCATCATGATATGATGGTTGTTCACCGTCTTATAATGGTCATCAATCGAGACAACAATTGTCCACTGACTTACAATGCTTGTCAGCCAAGACATAATAATTGTCCACTGACCTACAATGGTAGTCAGCCAAGACATAACAATTGCCGACTGACTTACAATAGTAGTCAACCAAGACATAATAATTGTCCACTGATCTACAATGGTAGTCAGCCAAGACATAATAATTGTTCACTGACCTGCTATGGTAGTCAGCCAAGACATAATAATTGTCCACTGACTTACAATGGTAGTCAGCAAAGACATAACAATTGTCCACTGACTTACAATGGTAGTCAGCCAAGACATAATAATTGTCCACTGACTTAAATAGCTTATCAGCCAAGACATAATAATTGTCCACTGACTTAAAATGTTTTTCAGTCAAGACATAATAGTTGTACACTGACTTAAAATGCTTTGTCAGTCAAGACATGATAGTTGTCCCCTGACTTAAAATGCTTTGTCAGTCAAGACATAATAGTTGTCCACTGACTTAAAATGCTTCGACAGTCAAGACATAATAGTTGTACGCTGACTTAAAATGCTTTGTCAGTCAAGACATAATAGTTGTACACTGACTTAAAATGCTTTGTCAGTCAAGACATAATAGTTGTACACTGACTTAAAATGTTTTGTCAGTCAAGACATAATAGTTGTACACTGACTTAAAATGCTTTGTCATTCAAGACATAGTGGTTGTTCAGTGACTTGTAACGGTTGTCAGTCAAAACATCATGGTTGTCCACCACCGCACAATGGCTGGCTGGCAATTCCCTGCAGCACGTTTCATACTTTGAATGTCTGTGTAGTGATGTCCACAACAATACGGGTTCTGTGTCTGGCAGTTCATGCCCTCATGCACTGGCTGGCACAGATGGTGCCAGAACCACTGGGCTGAAGGGTGAGAGACTGAGCCATTGTAGTGTGAGGGCACTCAACAGGCTGATCGTTACCGAACACGGCCATTCGGTGGAAACAATCGTGGCTTAATGTCCAGACGTGACCAGCCTGTTTCTATCTTTGAATAGTATTCTGACTCGCCCACGTTGCTACCAGTTCTTCTGTTCAATATCCTGTCTGAGTCTGATTCTCAGATTTGGGCTGTATTTTAACCCTTATGTAGTGTAGCTATAGCTTTAATGGATGCGTCAGACTATACTGAGACGTACGGTGACAGCTCGGATAGATAACACTTAGTTTTAACACCCTCTTAACGCAATTCTGATCAAATAATTTGTACTTGGAAGAAAGTGTACCATCAGCACGGTTCTAGCTTCAGTTAATAATCGGAATAATTCAAACATGAAAAATATGTCTTGAAATATTCTCAAAAACAAATTTCAGCTCGAAAAAATAGCTTGGCTTCATTATTCCCAACATTGCAGTTTGGTCTCCAGAACGATTCAGCTCGAATGTATATGAAAATAAGATTCAGCTTAAGAAAAAAAAACAGCTTTGTTAGAATTCTCTTAACAATTCGAGTTTAGCCTGGCAGTAAAAACAGCAGACTTGAATAGTCATAACAACAGGGGACGCCGTTCAACACTCGGTGTGGGGAATGTCTTAGAACAGTCAGAGGAACGATTCATGCTTTAAGGCAAGGATCGGTATCTTGCCTTCATTTGTGATATGAATACCTCGGCACAGGTCATTGACGACAAGCTGGAGTGGACCCCTAACATCGACATGTGCTTCAAGAAGGCCAACCAGCGTCTTTTTTTTCTTTCTGCGGAAGTTCCGTGAGTTCAGGGTCAACAGCACCATCCTGAACTTTGTTCTATCAGTCGGTGATCCAGTCCATCCTCCTCTACAACCATCTGTGCTTGTTCAGCTCCCTGAGTGATGCAGATAGGGCAAGGTTGGAGAAAACTGTCTGCTGTAGGGAAGGCAATCGGCCGAGATCTCACGTCTCTTGCTGACATTCACGTTAAGGAAAACCCCAAGAAGGCCCGGGCCATTATCCAAGATCAGAGCCACCCGATGAACCCTACTGCACCTCCAGTCATGACTCTGGTCGACTGCTGTCCATCAGATGCAGGACATCCAGATATAAGGATTCTTTCTTGCCATCAGCCATCAGAACCCTGAACAAGGCTTGCTGGCGGAACTGAAAGTCAATGCCCTTGCTGGCAGATACAGTAATACAGTAATCATCCTGCCCCCTCCCCCTCTCCTCACTCCCAGTCAGTCCATCCTAAACTACCCTCCCTTCCTCCCTCTCCATCCCCATCTCCCCCTCTCCACCTGTGTGTGTGTGTGTGTGTGTGTGTGTGTGTGTGTGTGTGTGTGTACGTTGCATTGAAACCTCTCTTTCTCTCTGGCTGTGCGTGTATATATGGGGGGTGGGGGGGGGGGGGGGGGGGGGGGAGAGAGAGAGAGAGAGGTGTCAAATGCACAGTGTCTGAGCACTCCGGATAAAACAGTCAAATGTTGCACGGACTGTTTGGTGTGTGCATTTTAACAGTATTGATTGCTTAGTGTGAACACTTCAATCAACGCCAACAGAATATGACCTTCAGAAGTATTTTTTTTTTTTTTTTTGCTGAAGTGTTCTCCAGGTCTTTATCATTCCCTCGAGCGCAAAGCAGCTCCCTCTGTTCATGAGTAAATATATCCGCGAATGTATGTGCACGTGCATGTCAACATGTCTGTCTCTCTGTCACACTTCATTCTAGTGCGTAATTTGTTTATTACGTCATATTGAAATCTTGACGTCTGTTCCTTCACTACCTTACCTGCTGGCACTCAGGGAGGAGGCCAGTTGCGGAGGAAGGTAAATAACGCCAAAATTTCAACTACATAATTCTCTCTCTGTCTGTCTCTATCTCTCTCTCTCTGTCTCTCTCTCTCTCTGCGCGCTTGTGCGTGCATGTGTGTGTGTGTGTGTGTGTGTGTGTGTGTGTGTGTGTGTGTGTGTGTGTGTTTGCGCGCGAGCGTGTGCGTGTATGTAAACTCGAGCGCTCGCCCGTGCGTGTCTATGAATACGCATGCACGCACGATCGCGTGCAGCCTGTCATATTTCCACCCCCTCCCCGACCTCTCGCCCACTACCCCCTCCGTTCCCCACCAAACGGACTAAAAGGCCAGCTGAAGCCGACGGTGTCGCTTGACTTGGCGGCCCCCTGCTTGACTGGGTGACGTGGGCTGTACATCGATCCTTCGCCCTGCAGCCTGCTGCCAGTCATTTGCTGTCATACTGGCAGAAGGCTGACAGCCAGAACTGGACAGAAAGGGGGGT